>JAANDG010000958.1:0-32896 GCA_036852015.1 Pelodera strongyloides | reverse complement strand
CTCTCTCTCTCTCTCCCTCCTCTCTATATAATTTCTCGTAATATTCTCGAGATTTTGCAAACAGTCTCTCCCCTTCAAGTACCTCGTTGACAACATTGTCGAGCAGATTGACTACGTGAACGTGGAGAGAAGGCGAGAGCTCTCTTAGTTCCCACAGCTCCGTGCTAGTGATAACACAGAACCCCCACGAAGACGCAACCCGGGGGATATTACGCCAGGCTGCGGGTAAGAGCCAGAATAGGATCCAAACATGCTTTACCAGAGTATGCCTATATATTCCTCGACAAAAAAAAGAGTTGCGTCAAGACACAGCTACATTCACAATCAATTTAGTACTGTTGAATTCAAGTAGCCTAGAGATAGAGGAACAAGGAACAAGAACCAAAACACAGGGGAAGCTTACTCTAAAGACTCTCTGAACCAGACCACAACTACGGTACTATTAAGGTCCATTACTACAGTCAACCTAAGACGAATCACTTATATCTCTGCTTCTCTCCCTCCTGCCACACACTTTTCTATCCCTATCATATTATCACCACCAGTTCCTCCGTGCGTGTGAATTGTGATGCAGCTTGTCGCGCTGACAACTACAATGTCAACAAGAGCATGCTAATCTTTGCACATCAGCTTCCCTCTCTCTCCCTCTTCTCTCTCTCTCCCTCCCTCTCTCTCTCACACTCGCCCCCAAAAAACCCCATGAATCAGAATACCAGTCACATTTCACAAACTACCACCTTTGATGGTCATGCGCAATATGTCACTTTCACTTCCCCCTCTCTCTCATACCTCTCTGTCTCTCCCCCACCATTCGCCACTAGTATTGTCAAGTCCAAAGTATTCACCAACCCATATTCTAACAACCGGATGTGGTACCGTAGTCATGGTCGGGGCGGCAACCGCCGGGATTTTAGTTCTTTCACCCAGATTTGTGCACGCCCAACACAACGATTATCCGCTCTAATGGTCCGAACTGGGGAACTCAAAAGGGAGCCGGCAATTCCACATAAATGCATATTCCGCTATTCACTATGCGTTGACTTCAGCACTCCTGTCAGGCAATAATACAAAAAACAAACCCCGCTTATGGCGTCTATGATTTCTCCGGGGGTGACCGGACACAGTGAGTTGAAACAAGGGTCAGGCAAATGTTATTGGGCAAACGTGACAAAGCCCACGGATGAAGTCAGAATTACAAGGCGAGGTAGCCCAACAGGCCCAACTCTTGAGGAAGGGCCAAACCCTGGGTACCTGGGCACGCTGCTGGGAAGTGTAAAAGCTGGGAATCATGCACTGGTACCAGCTATTCTATCAATGCAAATGACACTCACATTTCCACTCGTACTACTTGTGTATCTTCCAATACTAGGATGACATCCAACCTTGCAACTCGGTAACGAACGCACAATTACCCGCGACTGCCCAAATTGTCCATTGGGAATTCACGAACAAAGAACTTCCCGGCACAAAGTACACAAACCGCCTATTTACAATCTATAGACATCTAGCAATGGTCACTTGGTCGCCAAAGAAGTAATTACACTCGCACAAACAATGGACACTTCCTCTCTCTCTCTGTCCCTCTTTCTTTTGTCAGTCTTGTCCTCATAAGAGTTCGCGCGTCAATTAACGCATGTATTCTGTCAAGTCAGTTAATTTACTAGATTCCATTTATGGTTACGGACTTCCCCCCCCCCCCCCTCCTGTGATAATCCCACCTCATAAAACGAATTTACATAAAATCAATTCTTCTTCCGCTAATTCGGCTGACAAAGATAAGCCCACATCACATCCGGCAAATCCCCCATAGCCCATAATGACCAAATTCATTAAAAGGCAGTAATATTTTAAGGGGAAGTTCTATTCTTAGTTCTATTCTATAGTTGTTCAAGAAAACTCAGAAAAATTCTAGCGCACCGCGCTCGTTTTGCACAACATACACAATCGGAGCAACACATTGTCGCATGACAAGATAGCTTGTCCGAGTCCCTCTGGCGTACCCGCACGTACTCCAAGCCTAAGTTAATACACAATCTGTTACAAATCCCGAAATCCACAACCACAATTCCTAGGTGCGAAGCAATCTGCTCTCCCCTGTCTCTCTTGATTATTCACACTTCTTCCTTTTTATTCTCTCTGCTCTCCTCTTTTTTTTTCTCTTCTTTCCCTCCCTCTCCTCCCCATGTGATTAGTTAGTGTAACGTCTAAATCCCAGCCACAGAAATTTGCATAAATCGGGGGTGCGCAACTTACACAAACGAAATTCACCTAAAAAGCTAAGTGCAAGGCTCAGTCCACTAAAGCGAAATACTGGGTTTTTGCAACGTATCAGACCACTTATTCTTACGTATTTATGCGAATTTCCTCGAATTTGGCTCGTTTTTTATTCTAATTGTTCATTTGCAAGCTGCAAAGATGTATGTAGATGTTTCAAAACCGGCCGGTATTTCGTTTTAAACCATTAACATTTCACGTGGTGCCATTAAATCTATTATCTTTAAAGTGATACGTGATGATAAAACTCCATCTCTACAAAAGAATGCGTCAACTAATAGAGTTCTATTCCTAGTAAAATCCGATATTCAAAGGATTAATCAAAGACAAATCCCTTGGAATTACTAATAATCACCCTTTTAAGAATTTCATATAAAACCCAGAGCCTTGATGGAAACCCGGGGGTTGCTGCCAAATTTATATCAATTAATAATTGCGATCATCATTACATATAAAACACTAAACTTCACTTTCGAATCCCACCCTAATTGCCTAAAATTTAAATTATCAAATTTATATATAATTCAGAACGCTAATTGATCCAGGGACGTCTTTGCTAGGGATGCTATATAAGCAAATCCCTAAGGTACTTAATATTCCACCATATTCTATTTCTACAACATTAATCTACAATCACCCATGTGCTAAATCAAAATCCAAATTTCCTGACACACATACATCAAAATAAACAGAGCATGCGGTAAAATTTCGATTTTCGTCGTAATGTTTCTTTAGCGCTCTCCCTCTCGCGCGCGGAGCGCGCACGAGAGCGCAGAGTAGCGGAGCGCAAAGCGCGGCCCAATTTGGGGGCTAGCCGGCCGGCATTATCGCCCTTTCTAGCGCCGCTGTGAGCATGCACTCTCAACTCTATTCGAGAGAGAGAGAGAGAGAGAGAGAGAGATGGAGAGAGATGTAGAGAGAGAGGAAAAGATAGCCAGAATTAGAGAGAGATGCACTTCTGTCTGCAAGTGAGCAGGTGAGAGAGCAAGAGTACGGAAGACCGTCTTGTATCATACACACGTATGTATGCGCGGGAAAACAACCCCAAAGTAGGGACCAAGCGTTCAATAAATACAAACCAAATAATTTACGGAGAAGCTAAAACCAGTGTCACACAGTCAACGACTGTCACAGAGGAGTAAAATAACGCTCCGTCATCGGTTGACATCTGCCATAAGGTATAACATGCATACGATAAAGCATTGCTTTGGCTCGTATCTCAACTTAGGAAAAGCCAGTCTTATTCAAGTTCAAAGCACACACGCGTTCGCATCACCCTGCGATTGACTCTTGGCTCATTAAAGCGAAATGTTACCCGGTTTCCTTTAGAGTCAACTCCACAAAACAATCAATCTCAATTGACCAATGCTCACAACAAAAAGTGGGCAATTACGGATACTAGTTGTGCGAGTCAAAAATAAAATAACAAACGAAAAGATGGCAGAACCTGTTTTCAATTCCCGAGCCCACAAAAGCGAAAACACAGGTCAAAAAAAGCACCACCAACATAATTACCCGCGAAAATGAATTGCCTAGTTTCGCTATTACAATTCATATTCAAAACATCCCAAGTCCCAAGTTCTTATAGAGGAGAAAAAGATGTATTTTGCCACCATCATTAGCTAGACAAGTTATTGGTGATTAATCACAGTTTCGCGTATTATGCTTTGATGTTCCTCGAGAATGACTCTTACAATTAAACAAAGGAAGAGTCATAGAAAGAGAGAAGAGAAGAGAGAGAGACAGAGAGAGTCAGAGAGTCAGAGGAGGAGAGAGAGAGCAAGAAGAATACTTTACTAAATCACATAAGGCAATACCCAAAACCCAGTCCTGCATTCAGTTCCATACAAATCCCGATTTCCCACAAATCCCGAATATGCAAATTTAGACATAACACGACCCATTTCCAAAACCTTTCCTTTATCCTTTGCCCTATTTTCCCGATATATGCAAATTTCGGGAGATCCCCCTTTTGTAGTGTAGCAATTTGTAAACAATTTCTCTCCCCACCTGGTTACCCCTCCTCACACTTTAAAGCGGTATGGCACGTGGTTGCGAAACATGCTGGAAAATGCAAATTAGCTTCCACTCCGTGTCGGTAATGCCGAGCACAGGAATCTGAATCAGCTTATGGTTTTGTTTCAAAGCCTGCACCGCCCGCTTTAAACTAGGGAGGAGACTGCTAATTATTATTATTACTATTATTGTACCAATCTACATAGGAAGCCCTCCTGCCAACTTCTGATGTGATCACCAAAATCACTATGTTTCTGAAAGCTGTTAAAACTTCAAATAGTGCAACGTTGTTTCACTAGAGGGTTTTCGTCAGCGTTTGTAGTGCAAATCCACATACGTTCTAATTAAAAACCTTTTAAGGGCTTGTGAAGGACAGAAACTTCTCGCAACACTTCCACGCATGTACCCAGTCCGAGGAAGGAAATACCTGGTTACTTAGCTTACCTAACCCGGGGTCAGGGTCACCGAAGGAATCAGGGCAGAAAGGGCCGAGATAGAGGGAAAATGAGAGAGAAACGGGAGGAAAAGGGAGACGAGAGAGAAATATGAAGGAGTGAAATAAAATGTAAATATTCACCAGGAAAGGTAAAAAAAATCAGCCCGAGGGACCGAGAGACGGGAAAAGAAAACAAGAAAACGAAAACGACTAGAGAGTGGGGAAAGGAAGGAGAGTCGGAAAAGAAACCGAGAAACTGAAAGAAAGTCAAAAGGTTTCAATTTCCAATGACCCTGAAATGGATCAAGATAAGGCTCTTTTCTTTTCCGAGCAGTCTGCCAAAACGTAGTTTTCTTTTTTTTTAGTGATCAATGTCATACTCAAAATAAAACTGAAAACCGAAACTCTACATGGAAACCCAAAGACTGAATCCTTACGTAATGATTTGTCGAATTTAGCAGTTGATTTGCATATGTTGCACAAGAAGCTGGCGTCCACAATGCGTTTCAAACAAGTATTTCGCTTTTAAATACCTCAACTTATAATACCCCGTAACCAACTCAAACCCCCATCAATAAAGCCGATATCGTTGCTCGATCTACAAAAACCAAAAGAAATTTGCATACTAAAATAGGATCTCTCCAAAAACGACCGTAACTAATGCAAAGCGGAAATGAAGATTTGCCAATGCACAAAAACTGGTCACCCGATGTTGTCTATGCTAATCCCTTACGGAAATAATAATAATATAATACTTATTATTATTATTATTATTATAAAACTCACAATCGGCCACACCAAATTCAGAGACTTGTCCCAATTACAAAATAAATTATCAAAAACACCATGTTTCTCAAAGCTGTTAAAACACAAAGCACAAGGACTTTGAAAGTACGGTTCTTACGAATTTACGAATTTCCAAATTTTCCAAAAAGGATTCAAAGTAATAATTATTCTTCAAATCCAACGCACTCCATAACTTTCTCTCACGCTAAGCACTCAGAACTCCATATAAATCATAAACGTGTCTCGTATCACAAACGTGGGAAACAGTACCCTAACAAACCACAAACTTCAAACTTACATTTCGGGACTTATATTTAAATCATAATTTGGGTTATCGTTCAGTTTTTTCTTCTTCGCAGTTGGAACATGCCCAAATAGCCAATGGTCCGGAAAATCTCAGTATGATAAAACAAAAACTCGAGTACCAAAATCAACAATGCACTATATTCCTAATATTTTTTATCATCAATTCAACTTATACACACAACTTCACGATCTCATTAAGTATACTCAATGGTATTGGTACCGTAGTCATACAGTAATCTAAAATCTAAATAATGCAGCTTAATTCAGGTTAAGTTACCGCAAAGCCTACAGTAATCAAACGAATCCACCATCGTCCAAGTACAGTAACCAGAAACCAAACGCTTTCTTACAGTAGCTCAGCCCGAAAAACTAAACTATTGTTTTTTTTTGAATCGCTGATCATGCGCGGGCCTCAAAACTACTTCCCGTCTTGAAATGTTTGCATTACAATACTGTCGACGCCGTTTATTTGCTCTGCTCATGGAATGGACAACTATAACCATAACTATGTCCTACTTGTCTCGCTCTTTCTTGCTCTTTCTCTAACCTCCCTCTCCCTCCCTCCCTCCCTCTCTCTCCCTCCCTAACTATTTTATAGTTCCATATATGTACTTAATTAATATATAAAGACCTTCCACAAAAAATCGTTTCCATAGACAAGGTAAAATTTCAACCCCCCCCTTCGATCCCAAAAAATGAAAGATAATCTATAAAAGGTTGCCTACACCTATGTAAGTGGTGAGTGGCAAAACTCTCCCTGGAGATGTTAAAGAAAATCTTTCAACAAATTATAAAAATATGATTCACCCATATTTCCAAAAGTACGGGCTACAGATCCTTATATACTTCTTCTACCAAGTAAACAAACAATACACTATACAACCAGTAATTGCCCATATAATTGCCTCCAAAAAACAGGTCCGAGTAAGCCTTAAAAGGGGAGAAAATAAGCTCAAAATGGGACCATTATCTAACAGGAAAATAAAAAATGTTGGTCGCGAATAAAACAGAAATTGCTGAACTCTACAGTAATAACAACGTGTAAAGATAGCACCCGTGGCGCAAATGTGGCACACCGTCCGCGGACCCTCGAGGGAGCCTTTTGTGCGCGGCGGTGGCGCGCAATTTCATCAGGGTACCAAACTACAACTTCCCTTGAGCAAAAATCATAAGAGAAAATTAGCAAAGAAACTCTCAAAAACAATAAAAATTGTAGTACACATATTGCATTCTTACACATTTCGTTAATTATTTCCCACACAATTCTCATTTTATATATTTCTTCTTCTCACACTACAAAACATTATAATCCTTGAATACCCTATAGTAGACAGGCATATAATAAGAAAAGGGACTCTAAACTAAACAATGGCCCTAATTATGCGTAGAGACGTGTCATTAAGCTTTACACTTTACAAAAACACTAAACCTTGGGTCCTAATTGGACTCATAGCATTAGGGGCTTATTGAAGATTTTCATCAATTCCCGGTACGCAAATAATGTATAAATACAATTTAAGATTAAAAATATCTTATCTATAATCCTAATCCCCAAATAACACAATATCTATTCCAACAACTACAAACCAAAAAGCCGAGGGGTCTTTCGAAATAAAATATTTAATAATATAATGTCTATATCGATTACCCCCGGCTACAGGTTACTTTGCCTGCATCGCCGCAAATACGCGGAAGTTTGCGGCGAACCCAAAATACAGGGATCCCATAATTGTCACAAACCCTCGCGCTTAATTTTCGCCCGGTTCTCGCCATCCATAAACATTCGCGCCCTTTCAATTCGCTAAGCTTTCTCGCCGCGAATATTTCGCGCTCATTTCGTGCGCCAAACCTCATAAAAAAAACTAAAACCATGTCCACAAATCACTTATTCAACCCACTTTTAACCTCAATATTTACCTATTCTCTGCCCATTTCGTGGTTAATACTTGCAAAAAGTCAAGCAATATTCACTCATTCACTGCAATGTTTGACACGCAACCTCACGAGTGCCAATACTCAGCACGCACACGTTTTTCACTCGCATAATTTGGAGAGAATAAATACACAAGTCGAACATAGATACACATACTCGAGGAACGCGGAAAAAAGACGAATTTGAAAAATGGGGACCAAGTTAATAACCAGAAACCGTGAAACTTTCTTGAAGGAAGACTACTAATATAATGTTGACTCAAATTCACATACTTGATGTTTTAATAAACATTTATATTTACTATTCCCCACTGTAGGACTGTAGCGTCCCAAAGAACAAAAATTTCACGATTAAATCATCTTTCACTGGTCTATTTACAGCCACACTCAAACTTCACAACTAGGTTACCGAGCCGAGTAATTGAGCTGCGAACCTCAAATTGTCAAAAAAAGTTACCGGAGTAGAAAGAGCAATTTCGGACAACTACCGCCTAATCCAGAATGAGTGCTATTGGTATTACCGTACCCAGGCCTAGCGCCCCTGGCAGCCACTGACAAACTAGAAGATCAATGGTTCGCGCACTTCTGGCACGTCTCCCGCACACAAACGGTACCGCCGCCCCACACTGGCGCGCTTCCTTTTTCAGCGGCAACAGCGCGACGTTACGCATCGAATATCATGGAATTAGGAACCTAAGCTTCAGGCGCAGCGGGGCCGTGAAAAGAAGAAACAAAGGGTAATGAATGGACCTCGGGGCTCGAGTTACGTAACGTAACGGTCAGACCTCACAAAAAGAAAGGAAAAAACAACAGAGCTAAACATATCCATTCTTCTCAGCTTCAGCCAAACAAGTTAGACCAAAAAGAAGCGGTCACACCTTTTTCTTTCTAAACAAAACGGGGAAATGGGGGTTGTCCATAAAACGACTTAATAAAAAGTGAACAATGTTTGCAGGAACATATTCTATCGTACCTGCTGATAATCACCCCGACTCTATCAACCCTATCATATCAACTAGAAAACTCCGGATTATCACGATTTTACACTTTGCACGCTCCTACTAATTGTAAGCTACACCAGATTCACAGATCCAGGTTCACTTAAGACATAAGTTTTACACCCAAATATCAAAATTTCTATAACCCCAAAGATCGCCATTACAATTACACAAATTACCACAGAAAATAACAAAGACCAGCTAGCCCACCATTTACATTCTTTACATATGCATAAAACTAGCCCAGAAAAACTCCCAAAATCCAAATTTCCCATTTCTTTCAAATCTCATTCTATTCCAAATACGGAGCGCGCAATACGATTTACAGTCTATTTGTCGGGGAGTTGTATTCGTTGAATAAACACAAATCCATATATAAATTTTCAAGTGCGCCCCCTTTTCGGGGTAAAAGTACACAATAAAACGAGAGAACAACCTCAAGTTGAATGAATGGATCATATACAGAGAACTGAATGATATTGGTCCTTTTGAATTTTTGAATACTGAAAACCAGTCTCTCTTTTGCAAGGTCTCAAATCGCGAACATATGTTGACGCTATTCAAAATCGTCGTGATCAAAGATCAAAGTACAATAAAATATAAACGGATTCTTTACCCCAGGGTAAAATGAGGGACTTAGCTAAAAATTTACCCCAGGGTAAAATGAGGGAGTTAGCTAAAAATTTACCCCAGGGTAAAAGGACGGAGTTAGCTAATACCAGGGAGATGCAGCCAACGTGACTTATTAAAGTTCCCAAGAGCCACTCTTTCATAGCACACCAAACACAACAATACATTCCCATGGCAAATCTTACTAATCCACAAAGCCTGCCAACTACGGTAGTTCCAGAGTGCCACAAAAAGCCAATTTTACAGTAAGCCTACACGATAAGGTAGTCCCATAAATGCGGTCAGACACGTGGTTTGTATGACACTTTGCATATAGTACAATGAAAACTTGAAGCAAGGAATCCCGGCAGAATGAATTGGCCACCGCTCGATCAAACCTTATTTACTTGGTGAAACATGTTGTTTTGCAAGCATACTTTTGTGGATAATGTTCACAAACCACGAGTCATACCGCAACCAAACACGAACCTGTTGTAGCTGGACAAGTCTCTCCAACTGTGTCATTCTCGCGTCACTCTTTCTCAACTCCTGCTCGAGTAATGAGACGGCGTTCTCCAGGAGGCGACTGTCACCCTCGGCCAATTCAGATCTTGCCCTGAATTAGAAAATTAAATACAAGGCTCACTAAGGCTCACGTAGTCAGCTGATCCTCCAACTTGTGTGTCCTTTCTCCTTATTCACCTCTACAGTTCATCTGTATTTATTTATTTACTGTTATAATAAAATTTTCCAATATAAAATGCTTATCGGTTAGACACACCACCCGCCAGCATAAGGATACCCGCCTCCTGCGAAATAAGGGATTTTGTGCAATGATTGTACGTGTGAAAAAGTGATATCAACATGTTTTCCTATTGAAACGGAATAAGTCAGTAACCCAAGTGATTTCCCACCCTAAGGAAGTTCCTATCCCTTTAAATTACTATTATTCTAAATTCTATAACTCCCATCACATATCAAACTGTTCTAACTCAGCATCAGCAGTCGTCTTCTTACAAAACTATCTGCAAACTTCAAACTCCAAACTCGTGACCATACTTGAAAATAATTTCCCGATATGCCTCTACAGCACGCCCGACTTTTAAAGTATGTTTGATCGGAGTACTAATACACCTTTAGGGGGGTCTCAAGGCTGCGGGTCCAACAAGTCCTATCATACAAAGTAAACATCACGCCTACACAAGAAAGGGTGTCTCATTGTCTAACCAACGGACAGACAAACAAACTCACACACATACATCCAATACTCAAACACGAGTAAAGGCCGTAAAGGGTGTTAATCGGGTCGGCTCACGAACAATTTCGACACTACCTTTTGGGGGGACGTGCATGCAATTATTGGAGAAAATTACCCAAAATTGAATATGGATGAAAAAAATACTGTACTTGGACCTGGTTCATTTACAAACATTTGTTACCATTTTCTGCAACTTACGTCAAAGAAGCCAACGTCTCATTTCCATTGTCCTTCTCCTCCTTAGCAATAGCAATTGATTCCGCCTCAGGCACAACACATCGATGTGCGTATTGTGGTGCACCAAGGTGCCCGTTCCTTTGCGCCCATTTTGGGGTGTCATAATGGTACCTAAAGAGTACATGATAACCTAGAGGTACCAAATCACCAAGTACACTAACGATACACCACCAGGTCGCATCATGCAACAATGGTGCCTAAATGGGTGCATGACCCACCATGAGGACTGTAACTCTATTTACTTCTTTTTTAAAATATAGATGCATAATGCTTCCAATCATAAAGTATGTCTCTACTAAACGGAATAACACTATTAGCTCTAACTGATATTGGCGCACAAAGTTGGTTGTTGGGTCTCGCATAAACAATGCGTATCTCTAACCTAAAATGCTTTGGTCGTGATGTGATGTAAGATGTAACAAATATACAAACAAATATAAAGTACGAAATACCATACCTTGGATCAGGTTCCCTTGATGGTTCTCTTGAAACAACACGCGGGGAAATGGTTCCTGGGCGACTCAACGTCCCCGTATCAGATCTAAAACAAAAATAATACAAAATAATCTCCACGAGTGTAGGTTTATTATTATTTCGAGCTGTACAGACGCGGTCCCGACCTATCTACGAGGCTTCAGCAAAACAGCCTGGACTGGAACATACACGTTTCAGTCTCTAACTCCTCACATACAGTTCTACTCTTCCATTTCCACGAAACCTCGTCCTGGACAACTAAAGCGAAATACCGGCCGGTTTTTGAAACGCATCGTGGACAACTGAATGTTTACATATTTATGCTAATTTGCTCGAATTTAGCTCCGATTTTTTATTCTAATTTATGTTCATTTGCATAAGAATGCTGGTGCCCACGATGCGTTTCAAAAACAGGGGAGTATTTCGCTTTAAAGGCGATAAATAAACCGTTATTAACAACCAACCTCGCCGGGCTAACCTTCCTATGATACGTGCCGAGCTCCCTTGCACTAGCGCTGAGATGTATTCCTTGTGAAGGAGCTAGAGCATTAGAAGGCTGTATCTGTGGTTGTTCACTTGTCGATGCCGTGGCTGAGCACGCAAATGAAACCAGCGGGGATGGGGAGATCGACCTTATTGACGTAGAACCACAAGTCTCACGGGCACTGGTAGAAACAGAGCCGGGGGCACTGAAAACGAAAACTTCAGTAACGAATTAGCATAGGACCTAGTGTACTATCAGACCCGACTCAGACTGCGTGGGTAACCAATCTTATTATATCCTTACTTAGATTGCTTCGCTTCAGTCGCTTACCCCTACCTCATGCTTGCTTACCAGAATAAAGCGGCTTAGGCTAAGCCTAAGCCTAAGCCTAAACCAACTCCTCAATAAACCCACCAATCCGGTGTGCTCTGGCCACTACTCGTGCCATGAATCTCCAAGAGCGGTGCACTGGATTGTGTCCTTATAGTTCGATCTCCTTTGAACAGGAGTCCCCTCTCCCCAGTCTCGGGAGATTTCTCCTGACAAGTTCCCAGAACATTCTTCTCCGGGAGATCCCGGGGAGAAGCATCGTCCTCGACTTCAGCAAGTGGGGCAGACTAAAATGGGCTTAAATTTGAATAAAAAATTTCTTTATTCACTCCACTCACCCCAAATTCATCCTTGACTCACAAGGGAATTTCCAAGGTTCATATCAGAATTAACATCAGAATTAATTGCTCGATAATTACGTCGCGCACGTTTTGAATGCACCGCCTTTATCAGAATTCTTTACGACTTTTGCATTAGCACTTTTGTTAATTCTGATATGAACATTGAAAATTCCCTTGTCAGATCAGTCCGGTGATGGTTCAGGTTCTTGGGTGATTTCACCCACGCGCTCCACCCTTCATACACAGAAACCAGCTAGGCTAGCTCCATATCAACAGAAAATTACCTGTTCCGTCGCAATACTTGCTGTGGTCGACGATCTAGTCGGAAGTGTTTCCGACACAGCACATGAAGGATCTTCAGTTATCTCATCCTCATCATTCATCAACTTGGCCCTGAAAAGATTCAAGATGACTCCTAAAGCGTCTGTGCTCCTGTATCATTCTCACGTATCATTTGCAAGTGTGTGCTCGTGCCCGTCTGTAACACCTTTGCACTAGACTCTTCACAAACCACGCGTAATACCGCTTTAACAACAACAAAGCTGCTTTTATTTTAGTCAGAATTGAATTTTCACGCCTCATAGTTATTCAAAGTGGTATTACCTTGACAAAACTTGGGCGACATTTTATGTTCGTAATAAATGTTATCTTATGTTATGTTAAAGCGAAATACCGGCCGGTTTTTGAAACGCATTGTATGTGGACAACTGTATTCTTACCTATTTATGCTAAGTTGCTTGAATTTAACTCGATTTATTCTAATTTATCCTCATTTGCATAAGCTGCGTAAGAATGCTGGTCTACTCGATGTGTTTCAAAAACCGGCCGGTATTTCGCTGTAAAGCTTAATAACTCACTTTTCATCCCCATCCCGCTGCGGTCCATTCTCCAGTAAAGGCGTATGTTCATTTTCTTTGGATTCTTCCTGTGACGTCACGATCAGCTGATCATCAGCTATGGAGGGCGGATGGATGACGTCATCGAGTGAAATCTGGGATGCCGTGGTCACGTCAGCTTCTTCTTCACTGCGGAACTCGCTCGACGAGATACTAGAAAAGGGATAATCAATAACTCGATAAACTATCTCAGACTACAAACTACAAAGATACGGAGTGCTTATACTCTGAAGTTGTGCCCGTGGTGCTGAGGGGATCGACACAATTTAGACATAGAATTGGTATTATACAACATACAGAACGCACAGCCTACAGAATCTGAACATCAATGAATAAAGTATAAAGTATAACGTAAACCATATATAGTGCCTTATAAGAGATATAAGAAAAATGAAAACATTCGGGTTCATCAGTGATCAAGCATGAAGCAGGGAATGTACATAATAACACACTAAAGCACATCGTGCGCTTCCGTTAAGCAGCATGACGTATTTATGAATCGGTGACACTGGTTACGCTTACGCTCATGGCTTACAAAAAAAACAGTCATATTATAGTTATAGTCGTTCAATGAGCGTTCTTTGGTCCCAGGGCACGAAGTGTATTATAATTAATCCTATCATAGTGACTTCTTTACGAAGACATCCACTTGAAAGGATGGGGAAACATTTAGATATTGAAATGGGAAGTTTCGGCATTCAAAAAAGACATGGAGCACATCACACCGGGCGTACATTATAACAGGGCATCAGTGTTTTATGCAAATGAGGGGATTCTGGGAACAGGCCCACAACATCCAATGATAGTTTCTTTCGAGAAGTTTACAGCAAATATCACAATATAATTACATTTACTTTCCTTATGGTTTACCTCATTGGCGATACAAGAGTCTCACTCTCTTCCGCTTCGATACTAAATACTAGGGAATACTCTTAGACCCCAAATACTTTAAAGCGAAATACAAACCGGTTTTCGAAATGAATCTATACACATCTATGCAAAGTTGCTCGAATTTAGCTCGATTTTTTAATCGAATTTATGTTAGTTTGCATAAGCTGCAAGAATGCTGATGTACTCGATGCGTTTCAAAAACCGAACGGTATTTCGCTTTAAATAGACAGTCCCAGGAAAAATGCAGTCGTTTCGTATCCACTAACTCAGTGGTTTACTTTCCCATTTTGGAGGCGCTCAGATACTCTTACATATGAATGATATTTTAGATAGATCTCAGATACTTTTTCCAAGAAACTTACCAGCTAATACCCCACAAAACAGCAAAGCTTCCGACACTCACAAAAGACACACCCACATACAAATGGAAGTGAAATACAGACAAATAATGGTGACAGTAAAAGTACAGTATGCCAAGGAGTAAGGAGTGCAGAATAGTATCGTCCACCCACCTGTTCTCCTTGGATGAGAGCAATTTGCTCTTCACCTCTTCAATTTTCATGATCTCTTCGCAGTCCTCTCGCTCCGATATAACCCGATAGTCAGCCTTGGTCACCTTCAAGCGGTATAACATGCGGATTTGGTTTAGGAAAGTTTAAATTTAGAAATCAGGAAGATACTTTAACTAAACAGTCACAGTATATTACTTTGCACTTTCTAAAATATGTTAATAGTTGACTAACAACTACCGACTAACAGTGTACAAGGGATGTGGAAATACACCCGTTACAGCAGTTTAAAAGAGTAATAAATTGTGAGCTAATGGTGAAAGTTAAGATTTGTGAGTAAAAAAGAACACGCACGCCAGACGCCACTGATGGAACTTAGCGGGCCCTGCCACGCTTACGGTCAGCGCTTCCCATGGTTAGCTGCCCAACACACGGGTTAGCTTTCGTGTTATACCGCTTGGAGCACCGACTATCAATATACCAATTCTAGATAAAGGAGGGTGGGGGAAAAGGGAAAACTACGAATTCCAAATTCCAATCAAACAAGATGCTTCAGGACATATCGCCCATTTGCGAGATGTCCTCAAGAGCCTTTAGCTATCAAATTACCTTGGCACGCTATTAAAGAATAAGAATCCCGCCCCCACCCCCAGACCCTCCCTCCACGTTAAAGCGATATAGCACGTAGAGATTATATGCAAATTTTGTATTCCATTCTGTCCTGGCACAGGATGACACAAATTTTGCCTAACAAACCACGTGTCATACCACTTTAAAGAGTGAGCCCCCTCAATCCACAACCACCAACCTGGGATAAAAATCGGAATTTCCTATCGTTGTTCACGTCCACCGTTACCAATTCTCCCTCTCCCTTGAGCAGGACCGGCTTACAAGTCGCAACTGGCATACCCGTTCTTAACACGCGAGCAATTTGTGAAAAGACTAAGATACCAAGATTATCCAAATAGTTGAGCGGAGCTCCCAGTTAAGCCCACTCAAAATATAACACTTAGCCCAACGCTACTATTAACCTATCCAAAGGTAGAAAAGGTCCACGTGTATTCCAAATTTGGTCTTTCAAAATTCTTAAAATTTGAATTCGGTTCTCGGGACAAATTCGACAAATTTACACATTCCAAAAAAACAGCAACCGAAGAACGGGTATGGCAAGTTGCATGCGCAGCACACAAACACGACCACATTCATAATGAACCATCTGATAGTAAAGGAAAAAGGTTCTAGTCCAAGACTAACCACCGTACCCTTAATTGCCATAAACTTAATTACCGTAATTGCAGTTGGACTGGGGCCAAATCGAGTCCGGCTTTCCACTCGGCAAATGATAGCGCTGCAGTGGGACCTCTTGTTGGCGGGTACAAGTCGGCATGGAATCCCTCATCCTAAAAAAAACGCCATCAACTACAAACTACAACTCACCTACAAAGTCAAAGTACAAAACTACACTCCATACGATGTATATTGAATACTAATAACCACTAGCTGAAGACTACCCATACGATTTTGTTCATGTGCTAACCACATAAACTATTTAAGGTCCCATTATATGCACAGAGAACACAAATCTCTCGGTAGTTCCTACGTCAAAAAAAGTACTGAAGCAGTGTGGCACATGGTTTTACCAAATATGATGTACCTGCACGTAATCAGGTAAAGCCCAGCGTACGTTTCGTAAACCACGTGTCACATCGCTTTAAATCAAGGCAGAAACAAAAGAATTTCAGCTCACCCTTCGTGGCACAATAATCGAGAGTGGGGCGACTTGCAGATTCTGTGCACTCACACGGTACATCCGAAAGACTTCACACGCAAATAGATTCAGCGCCCTGAATGTATATTCAAAATACAGTGTGCACGTTGGAACCGCTTTGTATTCCCAATTCCCAAGAAAACATAATAAAGGATACTGTACCTGTATTAGCCCCCTATGGACAGTACTGATACTGAGTACACCAACGCATTTTCAAACCATACTGCAGTATAGTTTACTACTCTTGACATTACATCTAACATGCCAAATAAGTATTTCCCCTAACTGCAGACTAATACCAAATTCAAAGAACCGTACCTTTTCGGCATAGACGCCACTACAGTATGCGGTGACTGTTGTTGATTCTCTCCAAGGTAAGAAACGTACGGCGCTTTTTCTGCCGTTTCATAGAAACGAGTCACAGTGTCACCCTGAAAACAACCAGATTATGCTTATATATGTAAAAAAAAAAACTGTTTTTCTATTCAAGAGACAAATAACGATTCCCTAATCAACCTGATCAACCATCGTTTACTTATTATGCTTATCAAAATCAGTGTACTGAGTAAAGATGCTAGAAGTCGGCAGTCAAATGGTTATACAATACAACAACCCACCACTAGTGTTCTAAGCTGTTGTGCTTTTCATTTTACATAAAAGCCAATGCTCTTGCTCTTGTTAGATTCAAATACATACAACGAGAAGTAGAAATAAAGATCAAGGATTAAAGCGAAATACCCGCCGGTTTTTGAAACGCCTCGAGTACTCCCTGCTTTCCTATGCTTCATACGCAAATGAGCATAAATTTGAATAAAAAATAGACCCCAATAGACCCCTTTTAGCATAACTGCATAAGAATATTGATATTTGAGATGCGTTTCAAAAACCGGCTGGTATTTCACTTTAAGGATAATTACCTAATTACCTTGCATTTCATAATAAAAAAAGAAGTAATCCTACCTTTCCTGTGATAAACACCAATCCGAGATCCACATCGAGTAATGGTAATAATTGTCCAGTGCCTTCATCGATATCCACAACTTTTAGTGGGGCAGAAAAGGACGTCAGACTAGAAAAATAAATATTCATATCAAAGCTGAATGGCACGTGGTTTTGAAGCGTATGGTGCACAGCTCCACTTCTATTCAATGTAAAAATAGTGTCGTTTCGGACATATCTGAGGTACGAATGAAACACCCACTTCTACCGTAGACTGGCGAATTTATCGCACTAGAACGACAGTTACATTAAAGCAAAATATCGGCCAGTTTTTGATACGCATTGCGTACACCTGCTTTCTTATGCAGCATATGCAAATGAGCAAAAATTAGAATAAAAACTAGACCCCAATTAGACCCCACCTTGCATAAACGCAAGAACTTGAGATGCGTTTCAAAAACCGGCCAGTATTTCGCTTTAACGCAAACACAGACAACGAGACAACGCTCGTGTCATAAATAAGAACACATGTTCCTCACAATAAAACTGCTCACCTAAAAACTGCAAACTGCCGTCGATTGTGTTTCGTGTTACCAAAAGTGATCAGACTTTTGTTGGTGGGGAAAATCACCTAAATTGTGATTATTTTACTATAACAATTAAAAGTCAATACTGTACTAAACAATAAATATACTACTTTTGCACAAAAAACACGAAGAAAACGACTATAAGTGACTTAATGAAACACGTTAAATGCCTCGCTAAAACATAACACTATACAGTTAATTGCATGATACCTTTACATTGGTGCGTGCAAAGAAAAAAACACACGACACTAGCCACTCGTTTTTAAAGCGAAATATCGTCCATTTTTTGAAACGCATCGTGGATAACTGAATTCTTACGTTTTTCTGCTAATTTACTCGAATTTTGCTCGTTTTTTTATTATTATAATTATTTGTCATTTTGCATAGGCGTAAGTAAATTGTCATAAAAATGGTTGTTTGAAAACATTTTTTTTAAAAGATGCTCTTATTTGTTTGTGTTTTTACATTTATTTTCGTTTATAACCGTTTTTAAACTATTTTTGGTGAAAAAACCACAAACACCCAACCCCCAAAAAGCTTTGAATTGAAATTTAGTACTATTGTACTATTGAAGTGCTGCGGTTTTTTTTATGGAGTCTGGAGTACTCGGTGATTCAAAAACCCACCGGTCATATGTCCGGTATTTCGATTTCGCTTTAAAGTATGTAGATCAAAGTAAAATAAGGTCAATTACAAACCTTTGGTGGCATTGACCCATCGTGCGGCATCAGACAACTCTTTCTCGCGTCGCCCGTTCGCGAATCAAAAATGGTGACGCGGTGCGAAGTTCGCGACGTGGCCGCGAACAGCGACGAGTTGGCACAAAACGCAACACAAGATGCAGGGAAATCGGCAACCTGAACAACAACAAAACTAGAAAGTAAATAATAAACTAAATACACGAAAAAATACACGAAAACCCAAAAACCGGCAATTATAGACAATCGATAAGATTGTGCTTCGTGCTTCATCATGCATAATCTACAAAAATCTAACGTTTGAAGCCAAAGTCCTAACGCAATAACAACCGAAGCTCACTCAACTCAGAAGTTGCTGCGAATGTACTGGATTGAATATATAATCTAATAAAGTGCAACATACATATAGCTTTAAGTTCCAAGACAAACTACTCACCTCAAATACCACCGTATTACTTGCAATGTGCCACAGCACGATACGAGAATCCTGACCGCGCGAGATTATGACGTCGTCCACTGTAGTGTGCCATTCGATCTGCATACATAATGAATATAAATATATTCAAAGCAATTAACCAGTCATATAATTGCCTGAAATCCAGTAATTGCATATTCAATTACCTGTTCCACACGTCTCGAATGTTTGTTCAATGTCCGAACACAGTGTCCACTACCGTCGTCAAGAACGTGCCAGATCTAAACATACCAACTTATTTTTTCTCTCTCAAGGTTTCAATTAGCGGTCGTCCCTACTGTGACAGCTGAGACCATATTCTAGTCTCGAACTCCTATTACTAGTTAAATTTCTAAAAAAATATACAACAAAATAGCTCGAAATAGGAAGTTAAAAACGTTATCTGAATATGTGACAATGAGCCTAAACGAAAAGCGCAACATCAACTTTCCACTTCGAAAGCAATATGTTTCATGGAATACATATAATTCCTATCAAGACAATGAGGCGCTAGATTCCTCCTCAGGTGGACAAATGGAGTTCCTCATGTCTTATATGCAAATTGCCTGAGCCTGCCTGCGTCGGAAGGGGCACATAACGGAACATCACTGAAAACACGTGGCATACCACACCAAAGCTAAACAGAACGCACTTCTTACCTTAATACTATTATCCGCCGAGCAAGAAGCCAGGACGTTATCATTGAATGGGTTCCACTTCAAATCAGTCACAGTAGCACGGTGCTCCGAAAGTTTGCTGATCTGAAAACAAACATTCACGCTACATCAAATACTTACGCTCAATCTCACTGTAGCATGCTCCTTGTTGGTTAGACGGTTGTTCTTGACAAAACTTTACCAACACCAAAACCACCTACAATAACCAGTTACCTACTTTTGTATTACAAAAAGATCAGGACAAAGATAATTTATACCGAATAAAAGTCACTAGCAATCAAGAGACTGTATAAAAAGACAGAAAGCGCTACACAATTAATATCATGCGAAACTAAGAAAACCAAAACCAATGGAGTAAAGGTTAAAAGCTTTAATATTTACTTTACAAACAACAAAATTAAATAAATCGAGTAAGGTACCTGTACAAACTTTCCACTGTCTTCTATGCGGGAGTTCAGTATCTGTCCACCGGTGTTACCTTCTATTGAAGCGGCAACGAACTTGGGATTCACGGCCAACGCAGACGCTCTAAAACAATGTTCACTTCATATACTGATATGAATAAACCACGTTCATTTAAAACGGTAAAACCCCCTCCTGAGGCCATATTCACCACTCCGATTTCCTCGGGGAAATAGTCCCTGGGGACAGAAAATAGCATCCTAATGTGCAATAGTGCAATACGCAGAGAAAAAGACAGGGAATTCCCCTTGGGGAATTGAATGGTGAATATGGCCTCAGAATCAATAAAACATCAATAATACAAACTTGACCGCTCATAATAAACAACATACTAACGTACAAATCATCACTAATAACATATCTATATCTGTAAAAAGTTTGTCAATCTGATCGGAAACGTAAGTTATCCGTGATAAAGGTAAATGTTTCTCTACAAAGTCTAAGGCCCCGGCCATGAACTTCATTAGTCCTAATTCACCCCACAAGTGAAAAAAGTATCCCAAAATCAGGATATATATTCAAAAAGAAAATAACTAACCTCCCGGGACCCCAATCATATGAGTCCTTCCGTTGTGCGAGTTGTCCAAAAACATGACGAAACTTGGAAGCAGACGGGGGAGGGGATTCACGGGCTAAATAACAATAATAATAATAATAATAAATAATAATATAAATAAGTAGAATGGACACCACCAAGAAGCCTAAACACCTTAATTTTAATCACTTGCAAAAGTCGTAATCTTAAACTAAAAAACATAAGTTTATCAAAAACAAACCTGGCATCCTTTTACAATCGTCACAAATGAAATGCCACTAACATTTTCTGCACAAAACCCAAATCAGAAAACAGAAATCCGAACAGAATACCAAATTGCCTGAAATAAATGAATACAGTAACGAACACCAAAAACAACTAATTTTAGAAGAGAAAGAGTTTCAAGTATAAAACGAAAATGTCATGTCACAAAGACAATAATATACAATACACAATACACAGAAACATAATCAAAAAAGACCGCCACTTACGTAAACAAATTCCTGTCTTACGTCTTTTTAGGGGACTACTCTGCAAATTATCTGATAAGCAACTGATAACAATACGATAGAATAACAAAATTTGAAAATTTGGCCGAACGATTATTTTATGTATACACAGATGTCCACAACAGAGTTGAAAGCATATCTTTTCACACAAAACAACATTTTTCATGTGCATGAGTGTTTCAGTTCTGCCCTATACACACACACTACTACCGTAACAAAACCCACTCAAGGTACGGGATAAAGCTACCTATTACTTATGTATAGCAAATGGAAAAAATCATAACTGCTGGGCATGTTTACATTACGATACGAGGCCAAACGAAAAAAGATTTTGACCAAAAAAAGCGCCCCATTATTTTGGCAGAAGCTGGCACGTAGCGGCACAAACCAACTAGCAAAATACAGAATTGTTACGGACAAAAGGGAGGGTATAGTTCACTCTTTTTTTCAACAAAGAACTTATTATCCATAAATGCATATAAATAATAATTACTATCAACAGCCAGTCCTACAAGATAAAGATAAAAAGATATCAAATTTGTTTACAAAAAAAAACTCTTACTAATAAAAGAATATATAAACCGTGTAAAGAATGCACCCCACAATAATTATATATCATAAACTCTTCTAATAATATAATAATAGATTTCATACAGTCAGCACGAGTCAAAAGGCATTGTCAAAAATCTCGATGTAATATGACCACCCATATCAATACATCAAGAACATGTCAGTTTGTGAAAATGAAAGCTAATTTAAGAAAGCAAGAGAGAAAGAGAGAGAAATTGAGATAGAAAGATACAAGAGAGAGAGAGATAGAGAGAGGGAGAGAAAGAGAGAGAAATACAGACAGAAAGATAAGTGATAGAGAGGCATAAGAAAAAAGAAGAGAGAAAATACAACACATCATATGTCATATGATATGATTCAACTACTAAAATACATCACAAACATGATACAAGAGATTTAACTAATAGAAAAACAGCCTTTCCGAAAAAAATAATAGCAACAGACAAAATTCCAACATTCCACAGATAATTAATTGCACACGGCCGCGAACCGCATAATTATATTCAAAATTAAAACAAATAAAGAATTCAAAAACATATTATTATGTACATACAATATCTGCCACAACAATAACAAGAATACAAGTAAAGTAGGAAAATAACAAACTCCTTAAACTAACTGAGATCAAAATAATCAAATAATAATAACGGCCTCGATTGAAATCAATCCCTCTTTACAGACTTACTACTACTAACAAAATAGCCCCACCCCCCTTTCTCCGAGTAATAAAAATATTGGCTATTTTCTGCGTATATAAATGGGCCATATAAATCCACTTCAGGTAACTATTAAGCCCAAGTGTCCAAATAAAAACGACAATAAAAAGGCCAACCCACATTAACTGAACTCGAATATCCGTGCCCGCGTGGCACACAAATGACACAAATTGGCATATAATACAACGAATGAACGAATACTCGAATACACAATTATCCATCTCGCGTTTCAAAAAAACCACGTGCCATACCCCTTTAACTATTAATTATCGGAACCACTTTAATAAAACTGTGCCAAATAAGCATCCACATCAGGGTTTCCCTTCTTTGTCTTCAAATATTTCGTGTACTTATCCCGGATCACTTTAAAGGCGAATTGCGATGAGTATGGTAGACCGGTCAGAGGATCACGATACCTAAAATGGGGAAGATATACTAATCAATTAATAAATAATGATATTTAACATACTTAATAATACACAAAATCGTTCAAATTTTAAAACAAAAACGTTTAACCCAAAGAAAGAACAATGCGAACACGCATACATAGAAAACAACCGTTATTAAAAATAATATAACTAATTAAAAATAATAATTAATAAAAATTTATCCAATAAACTTACTTGGCTTTCCGGCCGGTGACCGCACAAACAAATGCAGATGGTTTATGTACTGAATGGAAACGTTTCACATCGGGCACAACGATTAGGTCGCCTGAACGATAATTACAATATTATATACAATTATATTTACAAACAAAAATTATACAATAAAGCCTCCTGGCCTAGCAATGAGTAGTCGAAATCATTGTAAAAATATCATAGTAAAGTTTACAGTTAACAAAAAAATATATTGGAACAGTTCTTTATTCCCACAATGAAACATGTAGTCTCCAACATTGTTTCTATATGGGAAAGTGTACACACTAATTCACGTACCACGTGTCATACCGCTTTAAGCACAGAAAGTAAACGGATAAAGGTAAATAATGGAATATTCTAATTACCGTTAATTGAGCTCCTCTCCTTAATAAATGGCGGCGGAACCCTTCTGTCCACCTGTTTTTCGCGTCTTTTCTTCCTTTCCAACTCAAATTCTTCGTATCTAAAAAAAATGTTAAAAACTACAATGGTAAAATATGGGCCGTATTGTACAATTACCGTCCCACGGAAATCTAGGCGGCGAGTTTAGTCGTCCCATGAGTGGGACAACCGTCCCAAGGGAATCTAGCCGTCCCAAGGACCTCCCAACCGTCCCGCATACTTCCCAACCGTCCCATGAAAATCTGACCGTCCCATCCGTTTTCAAACGAAAACCATCTCAAAATTCGGCGAGCACTAACATTTCACTCAAACAAATTTAAAACATGAATGCAAGATCGACCTACTTTACAAGAAATGAGAACTTTTCACACGTCATACATTAAACACGAAAGCAATAAAAGAACGCACTTCTTCAACGATTCCGTGTTTTCCTTTTCCGTCTTCTCCGCTTCCTTCAGTCGTTCCGCCTGCGTCTTTGGGTCGCACGCATTTGGCGCCACTACGGCGCCGCCCATGCGCGCCACGACCCATTTGCGGTTCTTCTCGATTAGACTGCCGCGGCTCGGTTCCTGCACAACAATACTAGCTATAATCAACAAACATACCAAGACATAAAAATGTCACCGGTCACCGAAATTTTTTTTAAACATTAATCTACAAACAAACAAACAAACAAACAAACTCTATCGCTAGCTAGAGCAAGACAAACTGCACTCCTGCAGCACGTAGAAAAAAAAAGTAAATATTAGATTAGCAAAAATACATACCTTGTAAGTGCCTTTTCGCTTGCTTCGGCGAGGTTGTTTATCGGGATCATCCTGAATAAAACATTTGTATATTAATTGCCTAATCTATCAAGTGAAACTGCACAAATACAAAAGTCGCTTCAATACATCTGCATAGTCAATATCATTGAAAATGGTTTATAATTTAGTACTTAGTACCCAGTACTAATTGAGATTGGGACCTCTTTACGCTCAAAGTTAAAAGCTCATTTTGTACATTTAGGGGCCGTACTTCTTATCATACGTGATTCGTGTGCACAGTAACTATTGTAAGTCCGTAACAGTACCATTCTACACACCAACGAAGTCACTTAAAATTCACATATGTAAATTTCCTTAATCTAATATTCAAATTACCTGATCCGACGCTGGCTCATCCTCCACCTCTGGCTGGTCAAAATCCGAGTCGACCTCATCCGAATCCGAGTGACCGGGGGAAGCATAAGCAGTGTCTTGGTCATCCTGCAAATCGAAAAATAGAAATGAATTACTTCAGTTCGTTCAAGTTCAGCTTGTTTGGGCGAAAAGCGCAGCACAAAATAGAGCAACACATTGATCCTCAGGCTCAGGCGCGCAGCGCGGAAATTTGCATTGAAAAATTCGAGACACAGCTACTTTCTGCGTCTCCGCCTTTCCCATCCCCATGTTAAAAAGCCATCTCTTTTCCGCGCAGCGGACCAGCGGACGCGGTTATGCATTTCCGCGCTGTGCGCCTGAGAACGTAGTAGATCATCACCGGAACGAACACTACTCCAAATTAATATACACACGTAAAATCGTGAACGTTGCATATATTTTTCTCATGAATTGTATGTGTGCGTAATAAATTATTATTATTATTATTATAAAACTTCTTATATCGGTCAGTACTAAACAGCCAGTCCCCATCTATGAACGCAATTTATATCACCCCGCCCAGACGCACAAATTCCCTGGGGAACCCTCGTCAAAGTCAAAAGAAGTCTCAATAGGGAAATCTGGGAGGAACGCCAAATAATACCCTAAAATCTAGAATATCAACAAAACCAGACAGACCAGAACCCAAAGGAACATAAGAATACGAATAGGAACCTTGCTCGGACCCGGACCGCTCTGTTAATCTCCGACACAATGCGCGCCCAAATTATGGCTTTCGACCCCACCGCCGACGCTAAATATGACTGAGATTTGCAGTGCCGACCCTTTAGCAGTACAAATAGTGTAGCAATACAGTAGGCAGCAGCAGTGAACGCATGCCAGCCAACTGACCTAATTGTCTGACCCAGGTCCGACCCAACTGGCGCGCTAGCAGCCCTTCCGCATGCACATCGCATTTTTCACGATGATTTTTTTTCAATTTTTTTTTGAAGTCCTGCACTTTCTGGTTTTGCCTAATTTGTTTATATTTCCTTTATTATTTCCTCTATTAACTCATTGCTATCACAGGTACCATTGCTTCACTTACTGGTGCGCGTTCAAGCAAGCAAACAAGCAGAAGGAAACACGATAGTTTATGATGTGGTAAGAGTAGTGTTCTCATCGGTCACTATAGATAGACTCAGCCGTACAAGTATATGTTACTAATAGTTTGTAATCTTCGCAGAATGACGCAGAAGTATTATACTTTCATTTACTATTTAATTTAATACATTTAGACACTGGTGGCCAGCTCCATGGAAGCTCACAACATCAAAGATGCATTCTGCTGCCTGTTACTAATACTGGACAATGGAAGATTCGTTAAAACTCCGTCAAATTTGAATGTTTAGTCATATACTGTGTATGTATTATTCGCAATAAACATTTCCTCCCGTTATGTAGTGTATTTTATGGGCTACGCTTCTGTACAAATTACGTAGGTGCCGACTCCAAACAGTGTTTTGCCGACCCAACTCTGACTCCAAACAGTGGGTTTGCTGACCCAACTCCCACGCCGTTTTCAATTTTTTCGACCCGGGGCGGAAACTAGGACCGCCCAGAGCCGGACTTCGCTTTAGTTGGGTCGGCACTTTGGGTCGGAGAGGAACATAGCGGCCGGACCTCGGAGGAACTATAAAATGACATCCAAAGTTGAAAAATGAACCACTGGAAACTGGAATTGGAATACAATTGACAATTTTCTCATGAATTGTATGTGTGCGTAATAAATTATTAATTATTGACAAGTAAGATTTTTTCGACAAATTATCTGATGATAAAATGTAAACAGCAACCGTAACGTAAACCCCATACTAAACCACAAAATATCACAATTCAGTTATTCATTCTCAAATAAAGCAATTCCAATAGTACAATAACATTTCGAAGAAGTGTATATGCAAAGGGGTCCGGGTCATACGAAAACAAGGGTAAAAAAGGAGGAAACGAGTACGAATTACGAAAATTATGAATGCGTATAGGCAAAGGAAATATGCCCGGGCGCAGCCAACAACACTCCCGGACGGAAAAGAAAGAGAAGGGGTCTTGAATCGAAAAATAAACTACAACGGTCACGGGCTTAGGGCTTAAAGACGGGCAAAACCAAAACACGACAATTTCTTACTTCTTACTTCTTACGATTCAAGCTACTAGCCCTAGAAAATGCTTACGAAACATCTTAAAAAGGATCAACGAACAGCTGTGAGTTGGTGGGTTGGTGCTGACATTTTTCAATCACATACTTAACTTAAATCATGATACAAACAGTTACTGTAATTATTTAGGGTTGGTAGCCTTTCCGCGTTTAGTGTCAGGCGAATAATAATACACAAGTAAACTATTGTTACTCAAATGTCAAAGTGACAAAATGTTACTAGGGGATCTAATGGGTTTCCAAGTATCGCAAAACTTCGGTGTGATTCTGTCAATAATACCGTATTTCTACACGAAATCTGCATATATAATATGAAAAATTAAAAAAATATTCTCGTGCAGTGCAGTTTCAAGAAAAGGTAAATTTGCAGCATACTTGGAAACTCCATAATATGGCTATGTTTCACTAACTGTACAAGTCAGAGTGTTGAACTTGAACAACGCTTTGCAACCCATGAAACCGTGAAACAAGAAGAAAAACACAAATTAAAAACAATCGTTTCAAAATGTTCCAACGCTGTTGAAATAGCAGAAACGTTATTTATAAACACCAACATTTTCAATAAACACAGTTACTGGCGTTACCGAATACCCTATATTGTCACGCTATCCTTTTGTTGAACATTAGTAACATATATAAATAAAACTTTTAAAGCGAAATACCGTCCGGTTTTTGAAACGCATCTCAAGTAGTTGCATTCCTATGCATTTATGCAACGTGGGGTCTAGTTTTTATTCTAATTTTTGCTCATTTGCATATGCTGCATTAGAAAGTAGGTGTACGCAATGCGTTTCAAGAACCGGCCGGTATTTCGCTTTAACTTACAAACCGTACACGCAAACCATACAACCTAGAACATCAGCCCCCCCCTCTCAACAATTTGGAACGCCGCTCATACATCTCAAATGAGGCATTGGCCATGAGACGAAAGGAACAGGAACCGAACCCATCCGCTGGATTAAAAACTGAATGAATCTAATCAAATTCAAAACCAGACAGACAAGGGCCAATAAAGGCCAATGGCCAATTACGTCAAGCTGTCCAACATTCCAACAAGTAAAATAGAAAAGTGGCTCCAGTTATGCAAATGCAAATGTCAATAGTGGATATAAAATCTCACACATAATTACACACAAACAACTATGTCATTCTCGATTCTCAGAAAACAGCTTTTGAATGAATCAGCCCAAAATTTGGATTTGAACAAAAGAAAAACGCGAACAAACAACGAAGACGACCACACTAGTAATGTAACAAAAAGTGTCAAGACAAACACTCAAAAGTCAAAAGACGAAATGAAGCAATGAAGGGAAACAATGCTCAGCTAAACCAAATCACTCATCACAAAGTAAATTGATTTGATGAATAGTGAGTTAGTGAGTATACAGAATGGAAATGGAAGCCTAAGTCTAAGCCTAAGGGAGGTCTCGAATTGTGAACAAAGTAACAAATATAAAGAAAAGGTGCTCAATTTAGTTCAGTTTCAGTTTGTCACTTCGGTGTTTTCTTACACAAGAAACAACAGTGCAAAGCAGAATCGACAATATAATAAAAAAAAACGCCGACGGGGCAGGGCTTAGACTTAACAGTGCGTGCTAGCCTGTGCAGGCCTGCTAGCGCAGAAAGAAACAGACAAAAATAGTAAAGACAATGAAACAAGCCGGAAACCAGCGCTCGTCGCGGAAACGGAAACGAAGTTTGATTCCTTTAAGATACACATTACAGAGGTCAGTTGCGTAGAGTAGAACATATGCATGAGAAAATAAACTATATTCTTATTATTAAAAAGTGAACTGAATAAATTAGCCTCTCCAAAAAAGCCTCTGAATCTGAATTCCCCTCTAACTAAATCTTAAAACCTAAAAAATACCAAACACGGAACATGGTCAGCTTTCTTCAACGGACAAAGATAAGGATAAACATGTATCCCTATATTCCACTCAAAAAATGTCGAAACTCGAAACTTCGTATTTTTGCATTTTGTTGTTGGTCCGAGTAAAAGAGGAAAGAGTTCAGTCATTTGTGAAATTTCAAAAATAGTTTCGGCCGGAAACCCGAAATAGTGGCAACAAGAAGCAATCAAGCGGAGACTCGGAGACACGAAAACACAAACCAAAAGGGTACCCAAACGGGGAGCGAGCGGGCCCTGAGAAACCAGGGAAGAGAGCGGGCACTAAAGCGGTATGGCAGGCTGTTTGTGAAACATTTCTGTATTCCCATGTATTATATGCAAACGTCTGTAGACCACAATGACCACAATTTGCATAAAATACACGGGAATCAATGCAGTATTCCAGCCTTCCAGCATACGTTTCGCAAACCCCCGGTCATGTCATTCCGCTTTAATGATACCCAAACGTGGAACTGAAGGGAGCGAGCCAGCGAGCTGCGTGTAGGACCTGCCCGACGGCCCACATTTATCACTCCGACTACCTCCCTTATATCGAAATCCCAACTCACTTCTTATAACTCAATACGAAGAGGGGAGGGTGAGAAAAACATCACCAAGATTGACTGTTTTACTCTGCGAAAATTCACGACTACGTCACAACTCTGTCTGTCAGTCCATGTATATCATATTTACACTGAACATGAAAAACATAAGATTTATACGGAGAATTATAAGTGAACTAGTGAACATTCCTATATAAATAAAAATAACCGTTAATCTACACACAGCAAAACTCTAATGCACCATTTGTGTGCAAAAGCAAAAAGTATTATATCAGAACTCAGAATGCGAAATCGGAAACCTTGCAAAAATTATCCGAGTCCGAGAGAGAGAGACCAATATAAAGACAATAGAGAGAGAGTAGAAACAATGGTGCATGGTGCGCGCAGCTTTCCCTTTCTGCAGCTAAGTCAAAGCCCCAAAAGGGCCGACTCTTTAATTCTCTCTCCGCTCTCTTTCACATCGATTTCTCAATAAAAAGAGAAAAAGGAAGGGACGAGAGAGAGAGAGAGAGAGAAATGAGGTGAAGAAGGAAATGCACTCCATGTCATTACGACCTTAAAAGGGCCAACCACAAAGCTAAGGAAGGCTAATTCCGAATTCCGACCAAGTCCAGGGGTGAAAAAAATGAAAACATACAAATTAGGAACGCAATAAATAAAATAGAAGATAGTAGTAGTGGAGGAAAAGAACCATTCCATACTGTATTTAAACACACCAAGTTGGCTACACTACCACCTAGCATTTATTAGTACTCGCCGTTTTTTATGTTTGCGTAAGACTCACTACGATGTACGATAAAAATGTGACAAAACAGAATTGGACCAAAATGTCAGTTTCTCTGACAAGAAATGAATAATATCAAGGAAATTAAAAATAAAAGGATACTGATGAATATACACGGCAACAAGCTGCAAAAAAAATTTGTTTCTAGCTTTCAATAGGATCGATGATGGCAGCGCAGCGCAGTACTTAACATACATAACCGCTTAGCAGTACAACTCAAAGAATTTAAATCCAGCCTCACAAAATCCCAAATAGTAACAAACCTCTTTGAATCCACCGTACGCACTGCTGTAAAAATCGTCATCGTGGATTGCCGACTCTAATAAAGCAGCCATTTTATTGCCCGCATTGGCTCTAAAAACAAAACGAGTTAAAGCGGTATAGCAGCTGCTTTTTGAAACGTATGACGATGACGGACAATTATTTATGCCAAGTGAGCTCGATTTTTTATTCTAATCATACTCATTTGCATATGATATGGGAAAGCAATTATCCAAAATCCCTTTCAAAAATCGGCTGTTATACCGCTTTAAGTTTATGAGCGGCTGGATCTGGATCATTGTGGCTGCAACACCGCACGTGACACATGCGAAATTTGAATAGTTTTTCTTTTTGCCTATTGTGATGCACTTTGGCATAAACTTCGCCATAAAAGCACGAAAAGCAGTAATGAGGCAAACATTTTAAAGTTGTAAAATCGGCAGTCCCGCCCCCCTCCACCCACATATTACACCTTCAGCTAGTCAAAGTGGAAAATGTTAACCAAGTCACACGAAGCAAGCGCAACCTAACGAACAACATCATAGACGGAGGACAGTAAAGGGGAGGGGAGGGATACGCGCACGTTTATATTTTAGAGCTAAAATAAATAGACGCGTGTGGACAATGTACAATACCTGCGGCTGCGCTCGCGTTTCGGCACCATGTACTCCACTTGCGGCTCTTCACCCTCGGATTCTTCGCTCTGTAATGCTTTTATATATTCCGGATTTTTTTTAATTTAAATATGATTAACAATTATAAACGCGTGATCATAAATTTGTTAGTTTTCCTGCACAAGTGGATGTAAAATTGAACATAACAACCCGGGAAAAACCAAGATCGACCACACCCCAAGAAAACGAATGTGGATTAGCAACGGCAAATACTCGCTTACCTCCTCATCCTCCTGGTCATTGCTGCCCTCGTCCATGTTATCTTCTTGCTCAACCTTCTGATCCTCATCCAATGCAGTCGGGTCTTCCGTATCCTTACTTCGTCGAGACATTACTCAACAAAACTGAAAATACAGAGATGAAGTGTACAAATAGTGAATGGCACTTTATTCTGACAAACAATCAACGCAGGCATTTAAAATACGACCTGAAGCCTTCCCATGCAGGAACAATAACCACACTTATGCAAGGCGTTTGCAACGTATATTGAAAAAATAATGCAATACGATTCGATTTCGCTTGCTCAAGACTGAGCTCTGAAGTTCCTTTTATAGCCTTTATACTTTATTATTCTATATTATATTAAATTGGATATTATAATTTGCTATATATATAAATACTTTATTATTATTGTTATTACCAGAAGAACGGAAGAAATTATTTGAGCTAACAAAGTAAAACTTAAAATGATTCAACTACGGACGATTGCGCAGGAAGGAATATAGTATGAGTATGAATTAGCATGGAAAGGTACAAATTAGCATGGTTTGCGTGCTAATTCATACTGTATTTTTTTGTTTTCTCCAAGCATTAGAAGGAACGTTTCCAAAATGTCCATCCCGAACGATGAATTCGCATGGTTTCCTTTCGGAAAATCAATCCCGAACGCGCCCTAATGGGGACGAAATTAATTGCCAACTATCAATTAAAAATCGTCAGTGTTCCTAAAAATTTGCTGTCTAAAGATAGCAATGAGAGCAGCAGCCACATTCCACATGTTTGAATATACTTAACCCGCACACAAAATACATTGGTTTGCTTTTAAAATAGAAGGTACTCGAAGAAACGAAGCATGGTTGGAAATTAGATGGATATACGTACGGGCGGTTTTCATACAGGTGATTGCATAATTATCAAACAATTGGCAAAAGAAGATGGGGCATTGCTTTACGGTTCTTCCTGTTGTTTCCGAAACTTAAAATACAGGATGACGATCAATTTGTAGACTTGCAAGAAGCCAAGGCCCATTTCGAAACTGAATATAAGCTTTAGGAGACAGCGAGTATCCTCAAAGCTAAACAACCGATTAAAGCACAAAGCTATTGACAAAAAAGGCAAATGGTCTGTCTTTTTGCATAAACGTATGTTTTCTTGAAGCGAGGTACGAGCGTTAAAAAAGATAAAACGCCAAAATTTGCGAAAAAGCGAAAGTGCTGCAGTTATCTGCGCACATCTGTTCCCTCCGCTTAATACACTGTCTCTAGCATTATCGCTTCGGGACTATTTGTTTAAAAGCGATGCCGCTATTTTGCATTTTATACACACAAAAACCCTGTGGCAAGATGTTTTCTAGACATTTTCTAGACATAGACCCGCAGGGTTTTCTAGACGAAAACCGAAATGTGGCAAACTCAGTTTAAACTGAAATAGAT
>JAANDG010000957.1:0-32936 GCA_036852015.1 Pelodera strongyloides | reverse complement strand
CAAGTATATGTAGGTGCCAAAGTAGTCCTCGGCAAGTATAGTTGCCCAAAGTAGTCCTCAGTTGCCCAGAGTAGGCTCTCAGTTGTCCTGTATGTTCCAGTGCCCAGAGTAGGTTTTATCCAATAAGCCATTCATGATGGCCGAAAAGAAAATTTTTAATACTACAAGGAAAAATGAAAAAAATACAGTATTGTTTTTCGGGGTTTGTCTGCGTCTCTTGTTTTTTTTGGTCATCTCAAACGCTCCCTTACTTATGATAAAGTACTCGTTTAGATATCAATTTTTGTCGCGCTTCCCCGAACAGTATGTGTTAGAGAGGTAGACGGGTAATAATAAATACGAGGAACGTGATTAATTTTGCATAACAGAATGGCTAATTTACTCAAGAGCGCAAACCGATCGAAATTGGGGAAAGCAATGGAAACGAGAGAGTGGTGACTTGCGCTTGAGAAAATTAGCCATTCCATTATGCAAATTATTCAAGTTCCTCATAATTATTATTATTACCTGTCTACCTGCTTTACCACATCTTATTATATAAAGGAGAAGAGATAATTGTTCTTTTGTTTGTGTGAACGAAACGAAAATTAGAATATCTAAGAGGCTATAATGGGGTTTCCATGTTTGCGATTCGCACTTGCGAAAATGACAAACCGCTGTCCATGTTCAAGTCGATGTAAATGACATGGTCCCGCAGCGATTTTGGATCTAGTATGGATCTATTTCAAAATAGTACGGATCTAGTATGGATCTGATACACTTTCGCTGCAGGACCATGTCAAAAGTGCGATTCGCATGGGTTACGGTAGGCAGTTGACATGCATGTAAAATGACTTGAACATGGACAGCGGTTTGTCATTTTCGCAAGTGCGAATCGCATACATGGAAACCCCATTAAATGAGAATCGGAGCCAGTGTTGAGTAAGCGAAATCGATCCTTATTTCATGATTTTCAAGATACGTTGCTAACGTTTCACACAAGTTATTATTATTATTATTTTGATGTTCATGCATCTTGAACATTGAAAGTCGCCTCAGGCGGCGGTAGCCGTCTGGTACTGTATATTCGGGGAAGCGAGATAAAAATAGATATCTAAACGAGTACCAACAATCAAACTAACAATCGCGAAGCGAACCCCTCCCTTTAAAGAGCGAGCAACTACTCATGATCAAAGAATTGACTGAGAATTCGGAATTCACTTGTCATGGACAAAACGCACTGGGACACGTGAACAGGACTGTCAAGATTATTATTACTGGTGAGAAGAGAGAAAAAATTTAAACGATGCTTGCAAAAATAATGCGTGCACACCAGCACACCTCTATATCTTCGCTTTTTGTTCAAATCGTATTTTCAGTTGGGTTGAAAACGGTGGTCACAGCTCTTTTTTAAATTTCTGATTGATTAGCATATTTATCGATTTTCTTTAGGACCCGGATCTCCTCCAATTATCAGAGGAGTGAAAACTGACCGTACTCAAATCACTATCCGCTGGGATCCGCCAAGGATAATTAACAGGCCAATTACGGGATATTCTGTGTACTACACTGCCGATCCACATCAGCCAATAAAGAACTGGAAGCGACTGGAGGTCAACGGTCGGAGTTTACATATTGATTTTCTGTGAGGCTGACCCTACGCGAGATCTTCAAAAGAATTATAGGCCCACGAAAAAAGCTTTCCTCAATTTTCTTGCACTGGAAGTCCGGAATTTCAGAAGTATTATTGCGAACATCGTATTTATTTACACTTAGAAATCGCAGAGATATTCCCCGGCAAACTGTTCGGCTAGATCTATCTTAGGCAGTACATGTCTCAATTCTCTTCATAATAATGGTTAAGCGAATGAAGACCATTTCTAGGCTTATAACAATGTGTTTCCGGTACTGTATACAGTATACTATACCCTAGCAGAGGAAAAATTGATTCTGACTACGGTACCTGGCCGAACAGTTTGCCGGGGAATAACTCTGCGAGTTCTAGGTGTAAAGAAATGCGCACAGTAATATTTCTGAAATACTGGATATTCTGTGCAAGTAAATTGGGGAAAACTTTCTCATGGTCATGGGCCTCTCCTCTAATTGTAAGTCGTGCTCATGTATGGGAAAGTGCTTTCCCGAAGCTTCTGAAACAAACGGCGGGAAAAATATAAAAGTGTTGCAGAGCCAGAACACGAGATTTCGATCCCCGACCTGAAACCAAGTACTACTTATCACATTCGGCTGCGTGCAAATGATGCAATGGGACCAGGACAACTTGGACCACCAATTTCTGACAATACAGCGCCACCTGGTCTGTTTTATACTTGTTAAAAGAGGAGGCTCACGTTTTTCATTAGGTGTTCGATTCCTTTTCTTTTGAAAAACACGGTAATAATGAACATTAAAGCGAAACGCCAGCCCCTTTGGAAAATTTGCATATGATAAGCAAATCCTATGTATCCTATGCTAATTTTGCGCGATTGCCGTGGACGATCGCGCGCAAAATCAGCATAGGATACATAGGATTTGCTTATCATATGCAAATTTTCCAAAGAGGCTGGCGTTTCGCTTTAACATACATAAGCACGGAAATACACTAAAAGGAATTTATTAGAAATTTAATTTAAAAAAACGACCGTATGTTTTTAAAACCACCAGTAAGAAGCAAAAATGCTCACATATGCATACGGTAAAAACAGGCGTGCCTTTCTTTTGCTCTACAACACAGGCGGTGCGAGCGCATATTTTCAGCAACACATTAGCCCGGGTTGGCCCGGCTATTTACACGGAGGATGTTTTTCTATACATCACTTGCCCTGAAAAATAACTAGAAACTGTCATTTAATTAGTAAACTATCGCTGAGAAAGTGCACCACTACTACCTCAAGTTAACTGTTTTGAGTGACTGTCGAAGGTGTTCGATGCGTGTTAGCTGACATTGAAAGCTTCCGACCAGGAAAAACTATCACTAGCCTACGTGTACATTGTCACCAAATGTTCTCCGTAGGAAAACGTGTCTTATTATTAAAGGATAGCAGTCACTACAAAATCAACGTTTTTCTTCGAGTTTACTTGTATTTAGTAAAGAATAGGGACAAATACTTTACCAAAACCGAATAATTTGAATTCCAACTCAGGGAGTGAACAAGTAGAAAAGTAGTTCTACTTAACTACCTCAGGACAGGATCACGAAACGTGTTCATACAGCTGCTTCCCGAGCAGGAGTATGCAAATTATTTCGGCAAATATCTGCATATTATAGCTTATACTGCAAGGGTCTGCAGGCATATCACTACACGTTTCATAATCCCGCGGTAGTTAAGTAGAACTACTTTTCTACTTGTTCACCCCCTGAGTTGGAATTCAAATTATTCGGTTTTGGTAAAGTATTTTTCGCAAACCATGCAAATTTGTTCTTTTCCATGCTGATTCATACTGTATTTTTTGTGTTTTCTCCAAGCATTAGAACGTTTCCAAAATTTCCATCCCGAACGATGAATTTGCATGGTTTCCTTTCGGAAAATCAATCCCGAACGCGCCCTAAATAGAAGTAAACTCGAAGCAAAATGATGATTTTGGAGTGACTGCGATCCTTTAATGTAGTTCATGTCCAAAGGTGACTTCTATTTTGAATTACTACTGGATGTCACAATATTTTGGATGTTTTTCAGATGATTCTGGATGTCCGAGATGTCACCAGAAGTCTTTGGATGTTTTAGATGTCTTAATCAGTAAGCCAATTTTTTTTGATAAAATTTATTATTTATTTCAAAGGGTATTTCCCGCCGTGTTCTACAGTTTATTGGTCATGTTCTTTCGATAAAAGGAAAGGAATCGAACACTTAAAACTCGTGAGTCTTCATCCGCAACTATGACTTTGATTGGAAAAGAATTTGTATATTGTTCATCACCAAAACCTACTAACCTACACCCTAATACGCTGCATAAGATACATTATTTTAGTTGAAATATCCAAGCTCTGTGGGTTAGTTACTTCCTTCAAACTAAACTGTTTTACCTGATTAGCGGCGTCAAGTATCCTTTTTTGCAAAAAGATGTTCACTACCCGAAATTGAACCATCGTCCCTAAATCACGGCCCTCTGCCTCTGCTCTATCAGCTGCGTCATTCAGCTGCAGGGACATGAACTCTATCATGAGGAAATGAAGGCGAGGAAGTAAACAGCTCAGTCGGAAGAAGGCGGCTGTTCGGTTCAATGGTCCAAACGTTAAACATTGGATTATGTAGCTTACTCCTTGTCAGGAAGCATTCTATGAACATTGCCGAATGAAAAAGTTCAGTACTATGTGAGACACGGTAATGTGCGTCGAAAGAATCTACCTTCTTTTCTATATCACGGTAAACTATATTAGTAACATTAGGATCCTTTCATTTTCTTTGTTTTGCAGTCAGTCCCACGGTAATGATCGTGCAAGGAGAAGAGCTCCGTGTCCCTCCTCTGGTAGAGTTCACAATTAAATGTAAAGTGACGAGGAGCGACCCCACGCCGTGGATTTCGTGGCATCACGAGTGAGGAATATTTTGTTTGGAAGAAAATGAAACCTTTTATTGTGTATTTACATCAAAAAATATTATAATGATTTAATTGAAAAAACCGCTAGCAAATCATCAACTAAACTTTCATATACGAAAAGAATCTTTGTTGATACCTCAAACAGTCCTTAAAGGGACGGGCCCATCAAAATAAACCCATATTTTGCATGTTTTTATAATTTGTATAAAGGGGGTTTATTATAATATATGTACACTAAATTTCGGCTAGACTTTATCCCGCTGAAATTTTTCGGTGTCGATAAACGCATAAGTATACCGTAGAAGACACACAATTGCACCCTTATTTCCTTACCGTGTCTCCCGAGGATACCTGGCTCTGTTGGGACCCGGGAGACCATCTGCCTATATAGCCATGTTCCCCCGGGACACGCGACAAGAAAATAAGGTGCAATTGTGTGTCTTCTACTGTATACTTATGCGTTTATCTACACCGAAAAATTTCAGCGGGATAAAGTCTGCCGAATTTAGTGTAATATATAAAACTTTAACAACTTAAAAAACATGCAAAATATGGGTTTATTTTGCTGGGCCATCCCTTTAAGGTCAGGCCCACCGTTTTGAACCATATTATTTTGGTTCATAATTTTTGTAAGGTGTTTATATAAAATTACACACTGTGTTTGAGCTGGCTTTAGCATCACTACTTTTCCCGTAGTTTTCTTACGATTATACGATGGAAAGCAATGCACCCTTATTTCCTTATTGTGCTTGCCCGCGTTAGCCGACCTCATAGCAAGACTCATAAGGGACAGACAAAAGAGCGACGTGACCTCGGGACACGCACAATAAGGAAATAGGGGTGCAATTGCTTTTCCATACTGTATACTCTGTAAGGAAAGCTTACGCGAAAAGCTTCGCGATGGTTAAGCCAGTTCAAACACAGTGTGTATATTTTATAATAAACACCCTTTACAAAAATTATGAACAAATAATAAATATAGGTTCAAAACGGTGGGCCTGACCCTTTAAAGGGATAGGTTCATCTCAAATCACCTCTCTTTTTATTGTTTTTATTGCTAATAGCACAAATATCATTCACAATGAAAATTAAATCAAACTCAGAACAATACGCTTCACAGAAGAAGCTTCCTTTATTGGAAGCTAGTTGAACGGAAGCCAAAATCTAAACTCAAAAACTAATACCGTACACAGATCGCGCGGGCTAATGGCAATTAGCCAAGAGCAATTAAATGATACCACACCGTGGCAAATAATGACCTGCCGAGTGTAGTTTGTAGCTTGGCTAATTGCCAGTGCCCGCACGATCTGTGTACGGTGTTAGTTTTTGCGTTTAGATTTTGGCTTCCGATCAACTAGCTTCCAATAAAGGAAACTTCTTCTGTGAGGTGTATTATTCTGTGTTTGATTTAGTTTTCATTGTGAATGATATTTATGCTATTTGCAATAAAAACAATAAAAAGAGAGGTGATTTGAGATGAACCTATCCCTTTAAAGGGATAGGGTCACTAGGGATTGCACTTTTTTAATATTTCATACTGATAGTATAGCCTATGCTGTTCACAATACGAAAATTACAGTAAATCGTCCCCGAGGCGGCAGAAGCATGCTCAAAAGCTAAACTACCTGGAATTTATAACAACTCACAACATTCTCTATACCTCGAGCCCTGTCATCCTATTTCGCACTTGCAACACAGTTTGGCGTGCCGGTTAACCACGACTGCGGTACACCAGTTGTTTTCTCAATGTGAGGTAGCTTAGCTTCTGAGCATGCTCCTGCATCGAGGGACAAAGACAATTTACTGTAATTTACGTATACTATCAATATAAATTATCAAAATGTGCAATTCCTAGCGTCCATATCCCTTTAACTATTGTTTTCAGTACAAACCACATTGAATCAAACTTAAAATACTGTTTCCTTGTCCAAGCTTGTGCACATGAACGAAGAACCAGCATAGTAGTTCTCCACATAGTTACATACTTCGCAACAAACCAAGGGCATTCAGAGATCGACCGATGAAGCAACCCGTGAAAGTGCTTACCCTGTACTTGAAGCACAGACTTGTCGAGAACACTCAATTCTCTTGTGTGGCAGAGAACGAGGCAGGAACAATGACCAAACGGATCAACATCACGATCACTGGTGGAAACAGTTTATCGATTTTCATTAGGTGTTGCCCGAAAAGGCAATATGCTCACGGTTCAATCGAACACAGCGATAACGACTCGCCGTAATTACAATGAGGTTTTTTCACATAACGATTCTTACGTTTCTATTAACCAAGGGGGGGGGAGGTCGTGAAAACGTCTAATGAACTCAGCAAATGCCTGCCTTAGAAAAATGCGCGTGACTATAGACATAGACATTTACTTGAAATATAGGCCATCATTAATATGTAGGAGCGTGACTACAGACATTTACTTGAAATATAGGCAATCATTAATATGTAGGACCCACTTCGCCCGAGCGAATTCGCTACATGGTTGATGGTGATAAGGTGTTTTTGACGTGGGAACAACCGAGGATTACCAATGGACCAATGACAGGATATGATGTGTTTTACACGAACGATTCGACTCTTCCAGAAGACCAATGGATGGTTGGTCTCACTTTGATTATTTGATTTATTGATCAAATTTTTCAACTTATTCACTTATTTACAATGAAGCATATCGACTTTAGCTAGATGTATGAGAAAATTATTGTGTCAACATATGGTGCCATATGAGTGTCGCATTCGCTATGGAAAAAAACATGGAGACTAAATTTTTCTAGGTTCATCACGTGGACGACCCGAACGCTAGGGCTACAACAATTCCGAATCTTAACGAAAGGAAGTCATACACTTTCATAATCAGAGGAAGAAATAAGCTCGGACTGGGTTTGCCATCGAATAAATTTGAGCCATCTACTTGGCTAGGAGGTGAATAATATTAGGTTCTTGTCTTCATAGAAAGGTCAAAAACGTTATATAAAGGAGAGAAGAGAAATACATGTATTTTTCAAGAGGGAATAATAACAAAATAGCTTAGTACCAGATAAACCGTTGAACAGTGGGTGAATTTCTGTAGTGAATGAATGCAATGACTGTGATAATTTAACTTCACCGTTAACTTTAGTCGACAATTTTCAGCGCGACCTCCATTGGTTACCGTTACCCCTGTTGATGAAGAGCTAAAGAATCCGAGTGAAAATGAAATGTCCTTTAAATGTGAGGCACTTGGGTTACCCAAGCCGAAGATTGTCTGGTACTGGAACGATGTACCAATCGCAGATGGAAAGGTGAGGAAATAGAGTTTGATAAGTCTGCTTCGACCATCGCTCTTGCAATTACTCACGAGGTGGGAGTTGTTGAGGGATACAGTCTAGCACCCTGCGGGCACAGCCATTTCCATAGTCTAGGGTTTAATTGCTGGAACATGGTGTCGAACACATGCAGGCACGTGCTTTTCGCAAAATCTGCAAAGTGTTAATCACGGTCACTGCGGTGTTTGTCAAAGCAGGCGCCACGGGACTTTATTGTCAGCTCCCGCTGAGCGCCCTCGTAAGACTACTCCACTACTTGGTCTTCGTAATCATTAGTGGGAGCGCAAACGCTTGCACAAGGGCCAATTCCCCATGCAGAGCTGTAACGCGCGGACTGGTGGCACACACACAAGTGACAAACAGCAGGTATTCTGGGTGGCTATGAAGTATGCAATCAGCTCACGAAGGAACCGGAGACAACAGATGTCGCGCGCAACCACAGTGAGACCTTGGCACATCCAAGAAGGCAATGCACACAAAATTCAGGAACCAATCGACATGACTGACCGATGACTGCTGAAGAAAAACCCAAAACTCACCTCAGGGCTTGCAACAACCCATGGACCGAAACCGTAGCTTTTATGCAAAACACGTTGAAAAAGAAAAAGAACAGCTGGATTCCCGGACTGACGATGGAAAAATACGATCGCGATTATGCCCCTTAACGTTCGATAAGTACCATCTGAATAACTGCTGTTGAAACTCTTAAAGGGACAGGCCCACCGATATAAACCTATATTTATTATTTGTTCATAATTCATAAAAAGGGCAATTATTATAATATATACAAACTAAATAGTATTAAGTTTTACCATGGGGAAGTTTTTTCGGTGAGGTTTCCTTACGGAAGGTACCGTAGACAAGCCTTGGGTGAAAGAAAGTTAAAACATTTTTAAGGAAGTTAAAACATCTCCATAGTACCGTAACGGCGTGCTCATATTAGTCCTGCGACGAAACACGAGAGAGTATGCTGTATAAAGAGGCACCAGCGTAAGAAGACACATATGCACATGAGAGTGCAGACAACGAGGCATTTCCCGATGCATACACCTTTAAACAAAGGTGTAAAACCCGACACTACGATACCTTCCGTAAGGAAAGCTCACCGGAAAAACTTCCCCGTGGTAAAACTGAATAATATTTAGTCTGTATATATTATAATAAATACTCTTTTTATGAATTATGAACAAATAATAAATATTGGTTTATATCGGTGGGCCTGACCCTTTAAATACTAAACTCTTAAACTTTATTATGGTATGGCCTACCTGTGTGAAAAAACACACACACGCTCACGACCGAACGGTCAAAAGAAGGTCACATCATCGTAAGCGGCGCGCGCGATCCCACAACCAAGGCTGGAGGTGTCGTATCAGACAAAAGCTCCTCCAAACTCGTCAATGGTGATAACTTCAATGGATGTCTTACTTTTTTGATCAGACAAAAGCTCCTCCAACCCGTCAATGGTGACTTCAATAGGGTAGGAACTCTAACTCAATTGAGATGAAGTTGGAGAACGCCTCATCGAATTCGCAACCGCAAAGCGGCTCACTATTGGAAATGGTTTCTTCAAAAAAACCAATGCACGATCGCTGCACTCACGTGTCGCCCGATAGGTGTCATGAGCGTGAAATCGACGTCCTCACCTCGCACCCTCACATCTTCCAAGATGTCGATCACGAGGTGCGATTATCCGTCCGACCATCGCCCGCTGAGAACCCGTATTAGGCGTGCCGCCACGTACTCCTCGCGACCCTCATGGCGACTGCTACAAGCTGGTTTCGATGATGCAGAGCCTCCTTAAACGGAGAAAGGCTACACTATCCGTACCTTCTACATCCAGCTATTTTGTCACAACCATCCAAGAGCGCCCAACCGGCTGCCGGTACCCGATCCGCTTCCACACTTTCTATCATCCGGGATAAAACTGCCATGAAGGCATGCGGTAAAGGCGGAATCGCGTGCGTACTTAAGAATTTGCAGGTCCTGTTCTGTACTCCGCGCTCGCTACCCGCTTCTGATTGTAACTCCAGAGCTGCTGGATACCGGACCAGCGGCAGAGCAGTCGTACCACCCTTATCCGCAGGAAAGGCCCTAGTGTTTTCCCTATTCACGTATACATGAAGTGTGTTCTGAGATGAATCAAGAAGCTGCATAGCCTGTCGAACTAGCGAATTGGCTTTAGCACGAACGACCCCATCCATTCGCTGTGCCGTCTCACAGGAGTGGAAAGAATGTACCAAATGCCCTTGATCCTGACCTTAGACTAAAAGAAGACTTTCGACTCCATCGGATTCTCGAGCATCCTGGTAGCTCTGAGTGACCAGCAAGTGGATCCAGCATATTTCAACCTTCCCCGCCTAATTTTGCATTAACTCCTCACAATGACCAACTCGTCGAGGTACCAGTCTCCAAGGGGTTCGACAAGGCGATTCGAGATCCCCTGCCCTATACCGGCTGCCCTCACGCAAGCCATGGATCGTTGAACTGGAAAGACAAAGGAGTCAGCAACAATGGATCGTTCCTCAGTCACCTTCGATTCCGATGATTTGGTTCCACCGCCCGTTCATCACAGGAAGCCGACAACTTGCTACGGGAACCGGACTCCTCAACTCTCCCCAAGGATTACATATAAATACCCGGAAGGCGGTCCTGCTGCTTAATAAGCACACATATCTGCACCCATTCTTCTTACACGGCAACTCTCTCCCCGAAACCAATTCCTTCGTTGGGAAATCAATATGTAGAAAGTGTTCGCTTCGGAAAACCTACGTCGTCTGCGTGCCGGCTGGACTGCTTATCATCGCATCGAACCTGTACTCCGAGCATCCCTGGACGTCAAACTGAACACAAACCTGTTCAATTTCTACTGTCATCCCGGCACTCACATACGCTGAAAATTGGGCCTTCACGGACAGAACCAAACGTAAGCTGCGATTACTCGGGTGTGTCATATCATCACCATCAGTCACCTTGTGGAGTTCGTGCGTTGCACGTAAATATATGAAAATAGGTCTCATGGGGACCTGAATTTATTGTCTCGCAGCGCACGAAACGCGGGCTTTGTTGCTTCGACTTTGACATATGTGGTCTTGGCGGATTTGGCAATACGCCCTGCGTGATAGGGGTTGATAGAATAAAAATACAAAAAAAGATAGAGTTGTAATGTTGAAAGAAATCATAAGGCAACTTTATATTTATATCTATGTTTTTACAAATGTCCAAAATCAGGACGAGTTCCGCATCTATGATCTGCCATCACCGGATGCTGAACAATCTCTAAGCAAGCTTACATCTCAGTCGAACAATAGAACAGGAGTTGTCAAGTGCACGGTAGGGAACTCATGTTTGCTTACTACCTTTGAGTCCATTTGATCCACTTTCCCCTTCCCTCCCTTCTGAATCTCTCTCTCTCTCTCTCGCTCTCTCTCTCCCTTCTGCACTTCTCTATCACTTCTGCTCCCTCGTTGTCTCAGCAGCTCCCTATATAATGTCCGTATTGAAAATGTGATGGCCGTCGCATCCCTGTGTTTCCAAGACGCTCGAATTGAGCTCTTTATTCTAATGATAATAATTTGTATACGATGCATGGAAATATCAAAATCCGTTTCAAAACCGGCCACAGCTTAAAATCGTTAAGGGAGTCAACTCAGTAGGCACCGGAAAGGCGCAGATCTACGTGAAGATCCACATCCCGGGCAGTCCTCCCCTCCATAGTCAACCCACTTCGCTGCCCAATGAATTCGATGTTTTATGGCCACTACCCAAATCAGGACGTGAAAAGGTTAGTGAGATTTCTCAACATGAGTTAACAAAGGATTAAAGGGAATATGTAGGCACTGAAAATGAAGCAAAAAACGCGAAACTAGAGTTTCCATACCAGCCGTTAATTTAAATAGGCGACTGAATATCTAAATACGAATTTGCATGCCCTGCATCTTGAATCTTGCTATTTGCCGATATAAGTTGAAATTTGCTCCATCAGACCCAAATTTATGCCACGGGTCTGATTAACGCGTTTACTATGGAAAAGGCGAACTTTGTAATTCATTTTCTTTCAAATGGGTAATTGTAGACAACTTTTGTTATTGTTTCCTTAATGGGGAACACGCATTCTATTAATACAGATCAACTTCAAAAAGGGTCTACATAAGATCTTAGTATTTAATTGTAGTCAGTAGTTATTACTCTATTACAAACCACCGGGGCATCATACTGACGATGACCCCTCCCCGGTGGCTAAATCCTCGTCTATGACTTAGGGGGGGGGGGTCGAAACGAGGTGACCCTCCCATAATCCTATTTATCTTATTCCTAATATTTTCAGATGTTATCTAATTTAATTTAATTTTGTTATATTTTTATACATAGAATTGTATAACTTAGACTCCTTTACATTTTGTTTTAATTTAACAGGTCTTGTGATTGTGAGTACATTGGCGATTTCAATTGAATTTCCTATAAGAAATTCAACGTATAACCACTGTTTGTTATAATGCTAATTGGATCCCAACTTCAGGATTCAGTGGACAATTCAAAGGATTCCAATGTCCCTCCCTCCGATATGAAATCAGTTACTGTAGAAGACGGGAACCCGAGGAATCTTACTGTACAAGTTGATAACGAGCACACTCCTTATGTGGCCAAAGACCATGCAGTTACCGACGATGGTTCCGGAGTCAGTCCTGATGCTCCCGAGGTTCCGACGGGAAGAAAGGGTAAGTTGGCAAGTTTAGCAAGTTTAGGAGGATTATGACCAATCTCGCTGCAATTATTTCAATATTTTTTTCTAGATTACCCTCCACCTGTCACCATAATCCAAATAGGCGGAGTACAAAACGGCTCGAACGACGATGAATTACCCACCAAGTGTGAGGTTTAACAATATGTAGAAAGAAATATTCGACGACACAGTTTCACCAAACACATATACACTGTTTGTATACGCTGTTTGATACGTTATCATCATGGTCAGACTACTTTAGTTATGTGCAAAATGATTGCGCCTCTACACAGGTTACCAATTTTATCATACATAGTTTGTGTGTATCATCTCCACTGACGCGAATTGAACCAGTGATCTCTCTATTCATGGGCAACGAATCAACAACTATATATGCGACCAGCCATTTTGTTCTACAAAACAACAAAACTCGCTTTTTTATATAACAAACTAAGTGTTGATCGCACTTCTAACATAAGGTGCAACCAGCTAAACAAAGGACTAAGCAACATAAGAAAATTGGCTGAAACACCGTTTTCCACCATCAATCTCAACCTATACTTACGAAATGTTCATATGTATATAAAGCACTTGTATTACAATATATACAAACCAAATTTCACATATTATCACGACTTTTTCCGATGCTCTCATCGTATATGTATATCGTAAAAAGAGATCGAAGCTGTCTATGCTAATTTATCGTGAAATTAGAATGCGATCAAAATCACGTATACATAAAATGAGATAAATGTAATAGAAAGTCGCCTCGGGCGGCGTAGCCGGCTGGTATTGTAATAAAAATGCTCTATTATACATTATGAACGTTTCGTAAATATAGGTTTACTTTTATGGGCCTGTCCCTTAAAGTAAAATAAACGCTGGAACATATTTTATTTTTCGCAAAACGGTGTGTTTCGGCCAAGTTTCTTATGTTCCTGCATATTTTGTTGGAAGTGTGTTCAATGCCCTCTCTTTTTCAAAAATATCTCCCCTAGGTCTCAATTCTAGTAAATTTTATTCTGCTCTTTGTTAAAGTTTACCTTTGTACGGTCAAACTAAAGCATAAAAACAGAAGGTAATTAACTAGTGACCCCCATCTGTTTAAGTTGCCGGTGCGATGTTTATGTGCCTGGACGATTGTGTATGTGCTGAAGCAGACAAAATAATACAGTAAGTTATGCTTTACTTTGAATTTACGGTATGCATCATATTGGCAATGGGTTATGAAAAAGGATACCAATATTTTATATTTCTTTCAGCTGTGATCATGGGAACAAGACAACGCTTCCAATACCCAGCCAGCCTCTCATAGGATACAAATTTATCGGTACTATGTTAATTCCACCTTCTAATAAAATAATATTTAAAGCGAAATGCTGGCCCCTTTGGAAAATTTGCATATGACAAGCAAATCCTATGTATCCTATGCTAATTTTGTACGATCGCCCACGGCAATCGTACAAAATTAGCATAGGATACATAGGAATAGGAACATAGGATTTGCTTATCATATGCAAATTTTCCAAAGGGGCTAGTATTTCGCTTTAAAGCGAAATACCGGCCGGTTTTTGAAACGCATTGCGTACACCAGCATTGTTATGCAGCTTATGCAAATGAGCAAGAATTAGAATAAACTAGACCCCAAAGCCCCCAATTAGACCCCTCGTTGCATGAATGCATAGGAATGCAAGTACTTGAGATGCGTTTCAAAACCGCCGGTATTCGCTTAAAGCGAATTAGCGGTAAAACAACAAAAATACAAAAAGAGGAGGAGTAAACAACCGTGCGTTTACCGCCGTTTTCAAAATGTGCATTTTTGGACCTTTACTAGCCAAACTCAAAATATTTTGTCAACATTTCGTCATTTGGATGCTTCGGAGTGTGTGATCATTTGAAAAGGCCATCCCTCGATTTTTCCGGGGCCGTGCTAGTATTAAAATCGGCAAATCGCCGGCAGCGAATTTTCCCATACAAAAAAAATGGTTGTTTGAGAACATTTTTATACAAGATGCACTTATTTGTTTGTGTTTTTATGTTTATTTTCGTTTATAACTTTTTTCAAACTATTTTTGGTGAAAAAACCCCAAACCGGGTGGTATTTCGCTTTAAGAAATTTGTGACAATTTTCGCTACTCTGAATTGTATATTTATGCTGAAGATTTTCCAAATAGATCATCTACTTACAATTAGAGGAGCTAAATAAAGCAGAAAAAAATATGTGCAAGAAAAATGTTTCAAATAACCCAGAGAGGTGGCAGAGTACTGGACAAATAATCGAGCACTATTTGGCACAAGTTTATTGTTCAAAAAGGCGCATCTAGGTAGTTTACTTGTATATATATGGAAACATCCTTTGTAGGCTTCACCTGCAACGATCTGAGGGAACTTCCGAGCGAGCGCCTTATCAAAACATCGTTTCCCCAACTAGAGGTCGCTGTTTACATATGTGTAAACAAGTGATATCTAGCGAATTACTTCTGCCAGTCTGCCAGTTATTGTATTTTGTGTAATTGCAAACTACTGGCCTCCTAGCTTCTGAAGTGATTAACATCATTTTTCCTTATAAGTTTATTAATTAATAATTAGGTAGAAGGTTAAATGCATTTAGGGTATCGACGTGAAGGGAAACTTGAACTTTGACTGTTCGTCCGTGACCAATTTCAATGAGTTTTCCGTGTTGTCGGATTGTGGATCAGAAAAAATAACCGCATGCGAAATGGACAAGGTTTGTTTAAAGCGAAATACCAGCAGGTTTTTGAAACGCATCTCAAGTACTTGCATTCCTATGTATTTATGCAACGTGGGATCTAATTGGGGTCTAGGTTATTCTAATCCATGCTCATTTGCATATGCTGCATAAGAAAGCCGGTGTACGCAATGAGCTTCAAAAACCGGCCGGTATTTCGCTTTAAGCCAAATGATATAGTTTAGAGGAAATTGATGCAATAATTAGTTTGTGCAATGAGGATTCTCAACTCCACGACTAAAAGATTTAAGGCGACGTACTGGCCGGTTTTTGGGACGCATCGAGTACACCAGCACTCTTATGCAGCTTATGCAAGTGAAACATAAATTAGAATAAAAAATCGAGCTAAATTCGGGTAAATTATACATAAGAATTCTGTTGCCCACGATGCTTTTCAAAAACCGGCCGGTATTTCGCTTTATAACACCTTCAGCGTCAATGAGATTCGATATTCCACTGGTTTTGCGTTGCGGATTGATTCTTGCTTTTGTCTTTTTATGCCAACGCTTACGTCACACTTTTTCAGAATTGCGACCGAAAGTGCTCCTTGTTGAAGAAACTAGGTATTGAGGCAAACGCTTTCTTCTAGGAATTGCAGTAAATAATATGGCGATAATAAGGTACGAGGATTTTGAACTCATGTTAATAATGTGTGACCAAAAACTTCCGCAAAATATGTATAAATCAATAATTACAGCACAGGGTATTTCCAAAAAGGCCCGTTTCCTTCGGCCCCTACAGTTCCTCCATTTGTTTCGCAGTTGCGCACAAACTCCGCAACATTCAGCCGTTCGACAGTAGTGCGCCAGTTTAGAGCCGCGCACCACAAGATTCCTAGGATATACAGTACTCACTTCTTCAATTTCAGGCCATCGACCGGACCTCAAACTCAGACTTCACAATTATTTCGCATTTCACCTTTCGTTGTTTATTATTATCACATATTGTACGTCGAATTTTAGTACACTCATATGAGATTAGATCAAAAACAATATATAAATGTTTATTCCAACCTGTGTTATCTATATTTATACCATGTACGACGTTTGCTTGTACACAACGTTGCAATGTAGTTGGCCAAGGCAAATATTTTTACGAAAAATTGGATAAAACGAGACAACTTAGAAAATTTTCCATGACAACATGAAACTGGTTTCTGCACCTACAAACACCTCGCTGCACCTTAATTTGGTACACTGCCGGGTACGAGTACACTGTGGTGTGCACCAAATAGCCATAGAGTTTACTAACTAAGAAAGAAAAATAATCAGAAAATTGTTAACGTTCAAAGAGTTGTGGCACGTGATTTGTGACAGGTTTGCTGGATATTCTCATGTATTTCATGTTTTAGGGCCACATAAGCTTGAACGTTTGCATTTTATTGTACATTTAACTTCAAATATGGAGTTCTTACCTCAAAAATAGATCGTGTCATACTGAACATTACCTAGTTTCCCTGTTAGATCGCATAAAACTATGCATTCACGTCTTAAAAAGAAGAAACTCGTTACAACTATTTGTTTGTTAATGACGATTAGCGTCGATTTTCATGGTCAGAAACACAATTATCTCAATACCAGCCGTTCGAAGAGCCCTACGGGCTCTTCTCCGTCTGAGGAATCGGCCTTACTCTATCACATATCTACAAAGTCATTTATAATTGGGGAAACGTATAATATGAGCCTGGATCTCCATTAGACTAATGGTACCATGCAAATTTGCCACTGAAGGTGCTCTATGAAGAGCAGATTGTTACCCTTATGATAAGCTAGCATAGCTCAACCGGTAGAGCGTTGTAATGTGAAGCGGGAGGTTGTGCGCTGCTGTGGGTTCGAATCTCGCCAGAGACAACGATTTTGTATGCTCTTTCAATCGAAGAATTTTCTTTATGAAGGGATTTAGTTGTGCACATAAAAATAAACCCGTGACAAACTCCTTTATATAATAAGATTTTCCTGTTCCGCGAAGAGTAAAAGCACCCTAAAATCTTCGAGTCGCATGTCTCGTGGCTGCACTTGGTATTCAAATTCGGAAATTAGCGTGTCACAATATTTTGGGGTATAAAAGCGAGTGCAGAGCTCAGTCCCGAGCGAGGAAGACGCTGTGATGGGGGAAAATTTTGGTCACAACAACTAAGGACTGATGGATTATATTTTTATGAGAGTAAATGTATACATTTATGTTCCCGAACATCAGCAGTTTTCTTTCCCATATCGTTTTCACATATTTCAAATCACTAAGGTTTGTACTGTGTCTCTAATCTCTCTCCATCTTTCCCTCTCTGACCTCGTGTTGGATGCCTGCCAGAGGTCAAAGTCCCTTGTCTGCATGTAGGCGGGACGTCGTCACCTACTGCGAGTGAAAGTCCGCGCGGAGATTCGTTGAGTACAATCGCCATGTCAGGGAGGAAAAGGACTCGGCAAGGGAGGAGCGAAGCGCCATCGCAAGGTGCTCCGCGACAACATCCAGGGCATCACCAAGCCTGCGATCCGCCGTCTGGCGCGTCGTGGTGGAGTGAAGCGTATCTCGGGACTCATCTACGAGGAGACCCGCGGTGTGCTCAAGGTGTTCCTGGAGAACGTGATCCATGACGCCGTCACCTACTGCGAGCACGCCAAGAGGAAGACCGTCACTGCCATGGACGTCGTCTACGCTCTCAAGCGCCAAGGACGTACTCTCTACGGATTCGGAGGCTAATTGCCCGGCCGACACCGGGGAAACCCCAACTTCTAACCCAACGGCCCTCTTTAGGGCCACATAAACTGAGCGTTTTAAGTGTATTACTTAGTAGCTAGGATCAAATCAAAGAGCTAGTTTTTTTCGATATATTCCGAAACTCGAAAGTGTGCTTTGCAATTGTACTGTTTTTCTTTCTCTATGACCATCTTTAACAAACAGATGTTCTGGTAATTTTAGGCGGTCTGACCAAGCGATATCGTTACAGTGAACTAATGTTTATCAATGTGTAAGATGACACATCATATTTAACTCCATTCACAAAACTGTTCCCCAATCACCACCGATTTCTGTATGGGCACCTTTCCATAATCGACATTTCCTTAGTTCGTATCTTTAGTTGCGAAATCAGGTTTATATCCGTTATATAAATAGTATTTATTCAGTATTTTTCATACATTTTGTCTCTAGCGGAGTGTGCATATCCCTTAAAGTATTACTTCCTGCAAGCCTTCCCGGTAGAAGTCTGAAAATGAAACTATGCATTTTCGTTAGTTTGTGTTTGGGTCAAAAGTATCAGAAGTCAGAAGTGCGGTTGAAAAATATCACATCTTCCTTATCAAAAATAATGCTTGTTAATTATACTAAAATAGTTCTGTATATTTGAGTAAGCTACCAATAAAAACAATAAACGTACGACAATCTGCTCACAAACAGCTCCCCACACTTTTTTGTTTTGATCCAGGGCAACCCATGTTCCCTCGTTTGTAGGTGCTTTCTGAAGGGAAAATAAACTACTTTGTTAAAAGTACTAACATACTAACTTGAAGTGCATCTATTTTAGAGATTTCAGGGACACAGTTATCCTTTTTTAAGTGCGTCGGTGCTCCATCACACAAGTACTACGAAAGCGTATAACATTATGCTATCATGCCCGCTACTGACTATAGTTTTCCATGTTGTTTTCCTTCTCGAGGAGAAAACATCTGTCCTCTGCAGCCTTGTAGATGTGGAACCTTTCATAAAGCAATGCTATATTTTTAGATTATGGTTGGATGGGTAATCGATATAAAAAAAATTATTTCCTCACAGCAGCCGCCGTTGCTCCGTAAGCCACTATTCCCTCATTCGGCTCTTGGGGAGCCCAGTTTCTATAGCGAGACTGGGTAGGGCCACGTTCTGAGACCCAAGCTCCCGACTGAAGACCTCTTGGAGCGAGCTGACGAAGACCAATCCACACGCCCTAAATTAAGAGTCATTTTCCCAGACCCTTCAATTAGATGTTGTTAAAGGGAATATGTAGGCACTCAAAATGCGCAAAACAACTGCGAAACTGGAGTTTCCACACCAGACATGAATTTAAGTTGGCGACTGAATATGTAAATTCGAATATTCTGATTTGCATGCAAATATGTGTGTATGCCGATGTATGCACACATACACATGTATGCTAAATTTTTGCTCCATCAGAACTGCCGTGTAATCCAGGGTGTCAGAAAAAGCGTTTAATATGGAAAAGGTGAAATTTGAAAATCATTTTCTTTTAAATGGGAAACTTTTAACAATTTTCGTTGTTGTTTCCTTAATGAGGAACACACATTCTTTTAATACAGCTTAACTTCAAAAAGGGCATACATATTCCCTTTAATAATAATAAAAGGAAAACTGTAGTGTGCGCTAAGACCTACGTTACGGAAGTGATTCGAATAAATTGTTCCGCTGACTTAAAAAAGGGTGTCGAGCTCAATCAAAGCTCATTTTTCAAAGGAACTTATTTGTGATTGTCTCATTCAAGGATTTTTATCGACGTTTCAGACGTTTTGCAAGTATGGAAAGACGCCTCACTCAGGCGCCTCAATCATCTGGTATACAATATAATCGTTCAGTCACGAGCTCACCCGTAATTTAGTCATTAGTGGACTAAGACCACGTAAGAACAATTGATAAACAACTCACCATGTAAACACCGAGCTTGTGACCCTGCTCGTTGGTGGGGTTTAGCACAGCAGCATCAGCGCGGTAGGCAGCATCTGGAACGGATTATTGAAAGGAAGCTGCCAAACTAAGCGCGCGGGGTTTGAACACCCGTCACGCGCGTGGTAAGTAGCAGCATCAACCACTACACCACCGGTCGGCTCGCATTATTATGAGGTGTTGAGTCCTCGTTGGGCTTATTCGAAATATTTTAGAGAGCGTATAAAATAAACCAACTGAAGGCCCGCTCCTCTTCGGCACACCTAAAGGTTGCGATTTCGTACGTTGCACCGAAGGATTTGCATTTGTCGACTGCTTCCTTGAATGTTCCCAAGATAGCGATTATCTAAAACAATAGAGAAGGATGTTCTAATTTGAAAAAAATCACATCAAAATATCCATATAATATTTACAATTTCAAGGGTCTCCAGGTCCATGTGTGCCAGTTTGTGAAACTCATACCTCATCATGAAAAGTGCATAACCAGCATGTGGGTCAATTGTGCCACAAATAGCACAGAATGTCATATATGCGTACCAATGGTAGGCTATGGTTATGGTTGGACGGTTTATGAGTAAGAAAACATTGTATACGAAAGCAGCTGAGTATCGCACCTTGTAACAAGATCCTCCCTTCGCATCGGCTGTGAATCCCTTAGCGCAAGCGGAATCCGTTGGTCCAAGACTGGTATTAGAAGCAGGGACAGGAAGTTGGGGATGTAAATCCGATTGCACAAACGGAATTAACAGGAGGAGAATACTCCAATAAATCATCTCGAAGTAATACTCTGCAAAGAAAGGAACATAAATACTGTTTCGCCAAAAATCGATAAAATTAAAAACTCGATATACCGCGATTCCAAGGCCAAGGAGCTCTACTAGGATCTGCTTGACACCAAACAAATTAGTTGAGGAAAAAAAGACGAATTGCTCTGCAGATAGTTCGATCAAGAAGGTCGTACTTGTAGTGCGGGCCTCTCTGTATGAGTAGTTTAGGCTATGAAGAACCAGATTTTCATAGCAACTTTCCACTACAAAAAATATTTTTGGACGAATAGTTCATAATCATAATAAAAACCTCATATAAAGATGACTGTATTTCGTGTTAAATTATTTGGGGACAACCTATTCACAATACAATATTCAATCAGACGACGGAGAAATCAAACATATTGATATATTGAGAGACATTATTAAAACCAATATATACGTCGGTGTCCTTAATAGTTTATAATCAAATGGATGGTTTCCGTAGAATGTATGAAATTAAACCCGTACGATGGGCGAAGAATAATTTAATAAAACATATTTTTATCATCTCGTTAAGGTCGTTAAGGGAAGGCAGTCACTTCAAATTCGTCATTTTACTTCGAATATAATTGAATTTAGGAAAGATTTGAGAAAAATACTCTACCAAAGCCAATTTATTTGAAAACTCACCCAGGGAGTGAACTACTACTACGTTCCTGGGTGCGCAGCGCACCGCGTACCCAGCCGCGCAAATTGGAGTGCACGCGTAGCCAGCCGCGCAAATTGGAGTGCGGGCGTAGCCAGTCGCGTACCGCGCAGAGGGGCCCCGGCCAGCCGCGTAGTTTGAGGACTACGCGGCTGGGTGCGCGGTGCCTCGGGGCTCCGGTCCTCAACAGCGCAGCGCACCCCCAGCCAACCGCGCACCCAGCCGCGCAATTTCGAAGTATCCGCTGTCACCACCTAATGTTTCTTTTCGATTATTAAGCATGCGCTTTGTGGCCGAGTGGTCTAAGGCGCTGGCTCCAGAACATAATGAGTGAATTTCGTAGGTTCGATTCCCGTTCGGTGCATTTGTTTTGCGGATGTGGTCTGTCTTTTTATTTTTGCCTTGGAGGGCTAACCGCGCAGGGGGGCACCGGCCAGCCGCGCAGGGGGGCACCGGCCAGCCGCGCAGGGGGGCACCGGCCAGCCGCGTAGGGGGGCACCGGCCAGCCGCGTAGGGGGCAAAAAGAAACCGTATGGCAAACTCAGTTTCAACAGAAACGCATCTTGCCACAGGCCTTTTCTAGACGAAAACCATGTGGCAAACTCAGTTTCAACTGAAACACATCTTGCCACAGGGTTTTCTAGATGAAAACCATGTGGCAAACTCAGTTTCAACTGAAACACATCTTGCCACAGGGTTTTCTAGATGAAAACCGTGTGGCAAACTCAGTTTCAACTGAAACACATCTTGCCACAGGGTTTTCTAGACGAAAACCGTGTGGCAAACTCAGTTTCAACTGAAACACATCTTGCCACAGGCTTTTCTAGACGAAAACCGTGTGGCAAATTCAGTTTCAACTGAAACACATCTTGCCACAGGCTTTTCTAGACGAAAACCATGTGGCAAACTCAGTTTCAACAGAAACGCATCTTGCCACAGGCCTTTTCTAGACGAAAACCATGTGACAAACTCAGTTTCAACTGCAACACATCTTGCCACAGGGTTTTCTAGATGAAAACCGTGTGGCAAACTCAGTTTCAACTGAAACACATCTTGCCACAGGCTTTTCTAGACGAAAACCGTGTGCCACAGGCTTTTCTAGACGAAAACCGTGTGGCAAACTCAGTTTCAAGTTTCAACTGAAACACATCTTGCCACAGGCTTTTCTAGACGAAAACCATGTGGCAAACTCAGTTTCAACAGAAACGCATCTTGCCACAGGCCTTTTCTAGACGAAAACCATGTGGCAAACTCAGTTTCAACTGAAACACATCTTGCCACAGGGTTTTCTAGATGAAAACCGTGTGGCAAACTCAGTTTCAACTGAAACACATCTTGCCACAGGGTTTTCTAGACGAAAACCGTGTGGCAAACTCAGTTTCAACTGAAACACATCTTGCCACAGGCTTTTCTAGACGAAAACCATGTGGCAAACACAGTTTCAACAGAAACGCATCTTGCCACAGGCCTTTTCTAGCCGAAAACCATGTGGCAAACTCAGTTTCAACTAAAACACATCTTGCCACAGGCTTTTCTAGACGAAAACCATGTGGCAAACACAGTTTCAACAGAAACGCATCTTGCCACAGGCCTTTTCTAGACGAAAACCATGTGGCAAACTCAGTTTCAACTGAAACACATCTTGCCACAGGGTTTTCTAGATGAAAACCGTGTGGCAAACTCAGTTTCAACTGAAACACATCTTGCCACAGGGTTTTCTAGACGAAAACCGTGTGGCAAACCCAGTTTCAACTGAAACACATCTTGCCACAGGCTTTTCTAGACGAAAACCGTGTGGCAAACTCAGTTTCAACTGAAACACATCTTGCCACAGGCTTTTCTAGACGAAACCTGTGGCAAACTCAGTTTCAACTGAAACACATCTTGCCACAGGGTTTTCTAGACGAAAACCGTGTGGCAAACCCAGTTTCAACTGAAACACATCTTGCCACAGGCTTTTCTAGACGAAAACCGTGTGGCAAACTCAGTTTCAACTGAAACACATCTTGCCACAGGCTTTTCTAGACGAAAACCATGTGGCAAACTCAGTTTCAACAGAAACGCATCTTGCCACAGGCCTTTTCTAGACGAAAACCATGTGGCAAACTCAGTTTCAACTGCAACACATCTTGCCACAGGGTTTTCTAGATGAAAACCGTGTGGCAAACTCAGTTTCAACTGAAACACATCTTGCCACAGGCTTTTCTAGACGAAAACCGTGTGCCACAGGCTTTTCTAGACGAAAACCGTGTGGCAAACTCAGTTTCAACTGAAACACATCTTGCCACAGGCTTTTCTAGACGAAAACCGTGTGTTACAGGCTTTTCTAGACGAAAACCGTGTGGCAAACTCAGTTTCAAGTTTCAACTGAAACACATCTTGCCACAGGCTTTTCTAGACGAAAACCATGTGGCAAACTCAGTTTCAACAGAAACACATCTTGCCACAGGCTTTTCTGGACGAAAACCGTGTGGCAAACTCAGTTTCAACTGAAACACATCTTGCCACAGGCTTTTCTAGACGAAAACCGTGTGGCAAACTCAGTTTCAAGTTTCAACTGAAACACATCTTGCCACAGGCTTTTCTAGACGAAAACCGTGTGGCAAACTCAGTTTCAACTGAAACACATCTTGCCACAGGCTTTTCTAGACGAAAACCGTGTGGCAAACTCAGTTTCAACTGAAACACATCTTGCCACAGGCTTTTCTAGACGAAAACCATGTGGCAAACTCAGTTTCAACAGAAACGCATCTTGCCACAGGCCTTTTCTAGACGAAAACCATGTGGCAAACTCAGTTTCAACTGCAACACATCTTGAAACAGGGTTTTCTAGATGAAAACCGTGTGGCAAACTCAGTTTCAACTGAAACACATCTTGCCACAGGGTTTTCTAGATGAAAACCCGTGTGGCAAACTCAGTTTCAACTGAAACACATCTTGCCACAGGGTTTTCTAGATGAAAACCGTGTGGCAAACTCAGTTTCAACTGAAACACATCTTGCCACAGGGTTTTCTAGACGAAAACCGTGTGGCAAACTCAGTTTCAACTGAAACACATCTTGCCACAGGGTTTTCTAGACGAAAACCGTGTGGCAAACTCAGTTTCAACTGAAACACATCTTGCCACAGGGTTTTCTAGACGAAAACCGTGTGGCAAACTCAGTTTCAACTGAAACACATCTTGCCACAGGGTTTTCTATATGAAAACCGTGTGGCAAACTCTGTTTCAACTGAAACACAACTTGCCACAGGGTTTTCTAGATGATGGTTTTTTTTTTCTTGCCACAGGGTTTTCTATATTAAAACCGTGTGGCAAACTCAGTTTCAACTGAAACACATCTTGCCACAGGGTTTTCTAGACGAAAACCGTGTGGCAAACTCAGTTTCAACTGAAACACATCTTGCCACAGGGTTTTCTATATGAAAACCGTGTGGCAAACTCAGTTTCAAGTTTCAACTGAAACACATCATACCACAGGGTTTTCTATATGAAAACCGTGTGGCAAACTCAGTTTCAACTGAACCACATCTTGCCACAGGCTTTGCTAGACGAAAACCGTGTGCCACAGGCTTTTCTAGACGAAAACCGTGTGGCAAACTCAGTTTCAACTGAAACACATCTTGCCACAGGCTTTTCTAGACGAAAACCATGTGGCAAACTCAGCTTCAACTGAAACACATCTTGCCACAGGGTTTTCTAGACGAAACCCGTGTGGCAAACTCAGTTTCAACTGAAACACATCTTGCCACAGGGTTTTCTAGACGAAAACCGTGTGGCAAACTCAGTTTCAACTGAAACACATCTTGCCACAGGGTTTTCTAGATGAAAACCGTGTGGCAAACTCAGTTTCAACTGAAACACATCTTGCCACAGGGTTTTTCTAGGTGAAAACCGTGTGGCAAACTCATTTTCAACTGAAACACATCTTGCCACAGGGTTTTTCTAGACGAAAACCGTGTGGCAAACTCAGTTTCAACTGAAACACATCTTGCCACAGGGTTTTCTAGATGAAAACCGTGTGGCAAACTCAGTTTCAACTGAAACACATCTTGCCACAGGGTTTTCTAGATGAAAACCCTGTGGCAAACTCAGTTTTCAACTGAAACCATCTTGCCAATTTTCTAGATGAAAACCGTGTGGCAAACTCAGTTTCAACTGAAAACACAGATGAAACTGTGGCATCAGTTTCAACTGAACAATCATCATGCCACAGGGTTTTCTATATGAAACCCGTGTGGCAAACTCAGTTTCAACTGAAACACATCTTGCCACAGGGTTTTCTAGATGAAAACCGTGTGGCAAACTCAGTTTCAACTGAAACACATCTTGCCACAGGGTTTTCTAGACGAAAACCGTGTGGCAAACTCAGTTTTCAACTGAAACACATCTTGCCACAGGCTTTTTCTAGACGAAAACCCGCGTTGCAAACTCAGTTTCAACAGAAACGCATCTTGCCACAGGCCTTTTCTAGACGAAAACCATGTGGCAAACTCAGTTTCAACTGAAACACATCTTGCCACAGGCTTTTCTAGACGAAAACCATGTGGCAAACACAGTTTCAACAGAAACGCATCTTGCCACAGGCCTTTTCTAGACGAAAACCGTGTGGCAAACTCAGTTTCAACTGAAACACATCTTGTCACAGGGTTTTCTAGATGAAAACCGTGTGGCAAACTCAGTTTCAACTGACACATCTTGCCATAGGGGTTTCTAGACGAAAACCGCGTGGCAAACTCAGTTTCAACAGAAAAACGCATCTTGCCACAGACTTTTCTAGACGAAAACCGTGTGGCAAACTCAGTTTCAACTGAAACACATCTTGACACAGGGTTTTCTAGACGAAAACCGTGTGGAAAACTGGCAAACTCAGTTTCAACTGAAACACATCTTGCCACAGGGTTTTTCTATATGAAACCCGTGTGGCAAACTCAGTTTCAACTGAAACACATCTTGCCACAGGGTTTTCTATATGAAACCCGTGTGGCAAACTCAGTTTCAACTGAAACACAATCTTGCCACAGGGTTTTCTAGATGAAAACCGTGTGGCAAACTCAGTTTCAACTGAAACACATCTTGCCACAGGGTTTTCTCGATGAAAACCGTATGGCAAACTCAGTTTCAACAGAAACGCATCTTGCCACAGGCTTTTCTAGACGAAAACCGTGTGGTAAACTCAGTTTCAACTGAAACACATCTTGCCACAGGGTTTTCTATATTAAAACCGTGTGGCAAACTCAGTTTCAACTGAAACACATCTTGCCACAGGGTTTTCTAGACGAAAACCGTGTGGCAAACTCAGTTTCAACTGAAACACATCTTGCCACAGGGTTTTCTATATGAAAACCGTGTGGCAAACTCAGTTTCAAGTTTCAACTGAAACACATCATACCACAGGGTTTTCTATATGAAAACCGTGTGGCAAACTCAGTTTCAACTGAAACACATCTTGCCACAGGTTTCTAGACGAAAACCGTGTGCCACAGGTTTTCTAGACGAAAACCGTGTGGCAAACTCAGTTTCAACTGAAACACATCTTGCCACAGGTTTTCTAGTGAAACCATGTGGCAAACTCAGTTTAAACTGAAATACATCTTGCCACAGGGTTTTCTAAGAGGAAAACCGTGTGGCAAACTCAGTTTCAACTGAAACACATCTTGCCACAGGGTTTTCTAGATGAAAACCGTGTGGCAAACTCAGTTTCAACTGAAACACATCTTGCCACAGGGTTTTCTAGATGAAAACCGTGTGGCAAACTCAGTTTCAACTGAAACACATCTTGCCACAGGGTTTTTCTATGAAAACCGTATGGCAACTCAGTTTCAACTGAAACACATCTTGCCACAGGGTTTTCTAGACTGAAAACCCTGTGTGGCAAACTCAGTTTCAACTGAAATACATCTTGCCACAGGGTTTTCTAGACGAAAACCGTGTGGCAAACTCAGTTTCAACTGAAACACATCTTGCCACAGGGTTTTCTAGACGAAAACCGTGTGGCAAACTCAGTTTCAAACTGAAACACATCTTGCCACAGGGTTTTCTAGATGAAAACCGTGTGGCAAACTCAGTTTCAACTGAAACACATCTTGCCACAGGGTTTTCTATATGAAAACCGTGTGGCAAAACTCAGTTTCAAAACTGAAACACATCTTGCCACAGGGGTTTTATATGAAAACCGTGTGGCAAACTCAGTTTCAACTGAAACACATCTTGCCACAGGGTTTTCTAGATGAAAACCGTGTGGCAAACTCAGTTTCAACTGAAACACATCTTGCCACAGGGTTTTCTAGACGAAAACCGTGTGGCAAACTCAGTTTCAACTGAAACACATCTTGCCACAGGTTTTCTAGACGAAAACCGTGTGGCAAACTCAGTTTCAACTGAAACGCATCTTGCCACAGGGTTTTCTAGATGAAAACCATGTGGCACAAACTCAGTTTCAACTGAAACACATCTTGCCACAGGCTTTTCTAGACGAAAACCATGTGGCAAACTCAGTTTCAACAGAAACGCATCTTGCCACAGGCCTTTTCTAGACGAAAACCATGTGGCAAACTTAGTTTCAACTGAAACACATCTTGCCACAGGGTTTTCTAGATGAAAACCGTGTGGCAAACTCAGTTTCAACTGACACATCTTGCCATAGGGTTTTCTAGACGAAAACCGCGTTGCAAACTCAGTTTCAACAGAAACGCATCTTGCCACAGACTTTTCTAGACGAAAACCGTGTGGCAAACTCAGTTTCAACTGAAACACATCTTGCCACAGGGTTTTCTGATGAAAACCATGTGGCAAACTCAGTTTCAACTGAAACACATCTTGCCACAGGGTTTTCTATATGAAAACCGTGTGGCAAACTCAGTTTCAACTGAAACACATCTTGTCACAGGGTTTTCTAGATGAAAACCGTGTGGCAAACTCAGTGTCAACTGAAACACATCTTGCCACAGGGTTTTCTAGATGAAAACCGTGTGGCAAACTCAGTTTCAACTGAAACGCATCTTGCCACAGGGTTTTCTAGACGAAAACCGTGTGGCAAACTCAGTTTCAACTGAAACACATCTTGCCACAGGGTTTTCTAGACGAAAACCGTGTGGCAAACTCAGTTTCAACTGAAACACATCTTGCCACAGGGTTTTCTAGACGAAAACCGTGTGCCACAGGGTTTTCTAGACTGAAAACCGTGTGGCAAACTCAGTTTCAACTGAAACACATCTTGCCACAGGGCTTTTCTAGATGAAAACCGTGTGGCAAACTCAGTTTCAACTGAAACACATCTTGCCACAGGGTTTTCTAGATGAAAACCGTGTGGCAAACTCAGTTTCAACTGAAACACATCTTGCCACAGGGTTTTCATCTATAAAACCGTGTGGCAAACTCAGTTTCAACTGAAACACATCTTGCCACAGGGTTTTCTAGACGAAAACCGTGTGGCAAACTCAGTTTCAACTGAAACACATCTTGCCACAGGGTTTTCTAGACGAAAACCGTGTGGCAAACTCAGTTTCAACTGAAACACATCTTGCCACAGGGTTTTCTAGATGAAAACCATGTGGCAAACTCAGTTTCAACTGAAACACATCTTGCCACAGGGTTTTCTAGATGAAAACCGTGTGGCAAACTCAGTTTCAACTGAAATACATCTTGCCACAGGGTTTTCTCGGTGGAAACCGTATGGCAAACTCAGTTTCAAATGAAACACATCTTGCCACAGGGTTTTTCCGGTGAAAACCGTATGGCAAACTCAGTTTCAACTGAAACACATCTTGCCACAGGCTTTTCTAGACGAAAACCGTGTGCCACAGGGTTTTCTAGACGAAAACCGTGTGGCAAACTCAGTTTCAACTGAAACACATCTTGCCACAGGGCTTTCTAGATGAAAACCGTGTGGCAAACTCAGTTTCAACTGAAACACATCTTGCCACAGGGTTTTCTATATTAAAACCGTGTGGCAAACTCAGTTTCAACTGAAACACATCTTGCCACAGGGTTTTCTAGACGAAAACCGTGTGGCAAACTCAGTTTCAACTGAAACACATCTTGCCACAGGGTTTTCTATATGAAAACCGTGTGGCAAACTCAGTTTCAAGTTTCAACTGAAACACATCATGCCACAGGGTTTTCTATATGAAAACCGTGTGGCAAACTCAGTTTCAACTGAAACCACATCTTGCCACAGGCTTTGCTAGACGAAAACCGTGTGCCACAGGCTTTTCTAGACGAAAACCGTGTGGCAAACTCAGTTTCAACTGAAACACATCTTGCCACAGGCTTTTCTAGACGAAAACCATGTGGCAAACTCAGTTTCAACTGAAACACATCTTGCCACAGGGTTTTCTAGACGAAACCCGTGTGGCAAACTCAGTTTCAACTGAAACACATCTTGCCACGGGGTTTTCTAGACGAAAACCGTGTGGCAAACTCAGTTTCAACTGAAACACATCTTGCCACAGGGTTTTCTAGATGAAAACCGTGTGGCAAACTCAGTTTCAAATGAAACACATCTTGCCACAGGGTTTTCTCGGTGAAAACCGTATGGCAAACTCAGTTTCAACTGAAACACATCTTGCCACAGGGTTTTCTAGACGAAACCCGTGTGGCAAACTCAGTTTCAACTGAAACACATCTTGCCACAGGGTTTTCTAGATGAAAACCGTGTGGCAAACTCAGTTTCAACTGAAACACATCTTGCCACAGGGTTTTCTAGACGAAAACCGTGTGGCAAACTCAGTTTCAACTGAAACACATCTTGCCACAGGTTTTCTAGTGAAAAACCGTGTGGCAAACTCAGTTTCAACTGAAACACATCTTGCCACAGGGTTTTCTAGATGAAACCCGTGTGGCAAACTCAGTTTCAACTGAAACACATCTTGCCACAGGGTTTTCTAGATGAAAACCGTGTGGCAAACTCAGTTTCAACTGAAACACATCTTGCCACAGGGTTTTCTAGATGAAAACCGTGTGGCAAACTCAGTTTCAGTTTCAACTGAAACACATCTTGCCACAGGGTTTTCTATATGAAAACCGTGTGGCAAACTCAGTTTCAACTGACACATCTTGCCATAGGGTTTTCTAGACGAAAACCGCGTGGCAAACTCAGTTTCAACAGAAACGCATCTTGCCACAGACTTTTCTAGACGAAAACCGTGTGGCAAACTCAGTTTCAACTGAAACACATCTTGCCACAGGGTTTTCTAGACGAAAACCGTGTGGAAAACTCAGTTTCAACTGAAACACATCTTGCCACAGGGTTTTCTATATGAAAACCGTGTGGCAAACTCAGTTTCAACTGAAACACAACTTGCCACAGGGTTTTCTAGATGAAAACCGTGTGGCAAACTCAGTTTCAACTGAAACACATCTTGCCACAGGGTTTTCTCGATGAAAACCGTGTGGCAAACTCAGTTTCAACTGAAACACATCTTGCCACAGGGTTTTCTAGATGAAAACCGTGTGGCAAACTCAGTTTCAAATGAACACATCTTGCCACAGGCCTTTTCTAGACGAAAACCATGTGGCAAACTCAGTTTCAACTGAAACACATCTTGCCACAGGGCTTTTTCTAGACGAAAACCGTGTGCCACAGGGTTTTCTAGACGAAAACCGTGTGGCAAACTCAGTTTCAACTGAAACACATCTTGCCACAGGGCTTTCTAGATGAAAACCGTGTGGCAAACTCAGTTTCAACTGAAACACATCTTGCCACAGGCTTTTCTAGACGAAAACCATGTGGCAAACTCAGTTTCAACTGAAACACATCTTGCCACAGGGTTTTCTAGACGAAACCCGTGTGGCAAACTCAGTTTCAACTGAAACACATCTTGCCACGGGGTTTTCTAGACGAAAACCGTGTGGCAAACTCAGTTTCAACTGAAACACATCTTGCCACAGGCTTTTCTAGACGAAAACCATGTGGCAAACTCAGTTTCAACAGAAACACATCTTGCCACAGGCCTTTTCTAGACGAAAACCATGTGGCAAACTCAGTTTCAACTGAAACACATCTTGCCACAGGGTTTTCTAGATGAAAACCGTGTGGCAAACTCAGTTTCAAATGAAATACATCTTGCCACAGGGTTTTCTCGGTGGAAACCGTATGGCAAACTCAGTTTCAAATGAAACACATCTTGCCACAGGGTTTTCTCGGTGAAAACCGTATGGCAAACTCAGTTTCAACTGAAACACATCTTGCCACAGGCTTTTCTAGACGAAAACCGTGTGCCACAGGGTTTTCTAGACGAAAACCGTGTGGCAAACTCAGTTTCAACTGAAACACATCTTGCCACAGGGCTTTTCTAGATGAAAACCGTGTGGCAAACTCAGTTTCAACTGAAACACATCTTGCCACAGGCTTTTCTAGACGAAAACCGTGTGCCACAGGCTTTTCTAGACGAAAACCGTGTGGCAAACTCAGTTTCAACTGAAACACATCTTGCCACAGGCCTTTTTTCTAGACGAAAACCATGTGGCAAACTCAGCTTCAACTGAAACACATCTTGCCACAGGGTTTTCTAGACGAAAACCCGTGTGCCACAGGGTTTTCTAGACGAAAACCGTGTGGCAAACTCAGTTTCAACTGAAACACATCTTGCCACAGGGCTTTCTAGATGAAAACCGTGTGGCAAACTCAGTTTCAACTGAAACACATCTTGCCACAGGCTTTTCTAGACGAAAACCATGTGGCAAACTCAGTTTCAACTGAAACACATCTTGCCACAGGGTTTTCTAGACTGAAAACCGTGTGGCAAACTCAGTTTCAACTGAAACACATCTTGCCACAGGGTTTTCTAGATGAAAACCGTGTGGCAAACTCAGTTTCAACTGAAACACATCTTGCCACAGGGTTTTCTAGATGAAAACCGTGTGGCAAACTCAGTTTCAACTGAAACACATCTTGCCACAGGGTTTTCTAGATGAAAACCGTGTGGCAAACTCAGTTTTCAACTGAAACACATCTTGCCACAGGGTTTTCTAGACTGAAAACCAGTGTGGCAAACTCAGTTTCAACTGAAATACATCTTGCCACAGGGTTTTCTAGACGAAAACCGTGTGGAAAACTCAGTTTTTCAACTGAAACACATCTTGCCACAGGGTTTTCTAGATGAAAACCGTGTGGCAAACTCAGTTTCAACTGAAACACATCTTGCCACAGGGTTTTCTAGATGAAAACCGTGTGGCAAACTCAGTTTCAACTGAAACACATCTTGCCACAGGGTTTTCTCGATGAAAACCAGTGTGGCAAACTCAGTTTTCAACTGAAACACATCTTGCCACAGGGTTTTCTAGATGAAAACCGTGTGGCAACTCAGTTTCAACTGAAACACATCTTGCCACAGGCCTTTTCTAGACGAAAACCATGTGGCAAACTCAGTTTCAAACTGAAACACATCTTGCCACAGGGCTTTCTCTGCCACAGGGTTTTCTAGACGAAAACCGTGTGGCAAACTCAGTTTCAACTGAAACACATCTTGCCACAGGGTTTTCTAGATGAAAACCGTGTGGCAAACCAGTTTTCAACTGAAACACATCTTCCAC
>JAANDG010000956.1:0-32948 GCA_036852015.1 Pelodera strongyloides | reverse complement strand
TTTGTCATTCGAATGTTTTTTGAGTTCCGGAACAGTGAACTTAGGCTGAAAGCCCGTTCAAGATAATACCCACATTTAGAATGTACGCACCGCAAACCATAAGCTGCAATACGAATTTCTACCAAAATTATATTTTTTTTTTTTTTTTTTTTTTTTTTTTCCGCCAATTTTTTTCGTTTTCGTCAATATTGGGCCTAATATCAGGGTAACTAAGTTATAACAAGATCCTTTTTCGATTGAACTCGATCGCCCAAATTGTATCATTGCCGTATCGTTTGAAACTTTACATGTCACTTTTGTGTATTTATTAGTCCACTTTCAGTTGCAAAGTCTTCCATGCGGTAGTTGATACTCATATACTCTCAACTCCTTTTTTATAAAAGAATAAAGTTTTCACAATGGTCAAATCGTTATTTGATCTATCATTGGAAGCGGTCTGCCTTCACCGAGTCCGAGTTGACTTGGGCTACCTCCCCACCGTGTGCAAGCACCGGCTTCTCGACTACCTCTCCAGCCATGACAGGGTAAGTATACTTAAGCTGGGCGTAAGTCAGCTTATGCCTAAGCCTAAACCTAAACTTAAAGTTCGACGTAAGCCAGGTTTATGTCTAAGTCTAATGCTAAGATTAAGCGTGTCTAAATCTACATCCATCGGATTTTCATCAATTTAACGTGTCAGTATTACTTGCGGAAAACTAACAAATTCGTAAAAATGAATATAGTATAAGCCTACGAAAAGTGTTATTTACAAAACTACTTATGAGTGTCATTGGTAAACAAGCAAGGATGTTGTTCTTATCAGAAACGACCGTTGGTCCATTTATTATCTATCACAATTGGTTTGCAAATGTCAGCTGTCTGACAAGAGGTCCAAATGATCTGTGCGTTTGTTGGAGGATGATGTCCCGTGATGTCACAGGGTGCATACGTGAAATGCACTTTTATCCAGGAGAAGTCCCAATGGGTTCAATGTACATAGTACTCAAATGTAGTGTTACCATAAGGAGGGAGTATGAAATAGGAACCCATGTAAAGCGTGGATATTTTGAAATCTTGCTGCCAAACGAACATTGCAAATAACTATTAAAAAGTTAGCTGGTGTCCCAGACGCTGCCGTCCAGTATCTAGTTATAGAGTACCGTGGAGCATTCATACACTATGTGAGGCTGCTTACTGGTTCACCGGTAAAATTCTAGCCCACTATCTATGCTATGCGCTATACCCAGAGCGGTACTTTGTTGAACTTTTCCATATCGGAATCCATCTGGGAAATTTCGATCGCCTTTCCCCGTTTCCATGCTATTACTGTACGAGATGAGATTCCTACATTCCTTAGATGGAAATTTCAATTAAAATACCGCCTTGCAATAAGGTTAGGTTCTCGACCAGTGCATCGTCTGATTATGTGATTATAAAGTTACGCTACCTCATTATCACCTCATTTAGTTATCACCATCCTCGTATCACCTCATTTATCGCCCTATTTAGTTATCGGCTGTCGACAGTGGTCAACTTGTCCAATCGGCTCTTTTTGGTATGAATCTCACGTCTTTGAACTTCTACCTTTCTGACGAGATCACGGATCCGATGCTGGTGGCGCTCACGGAACACAACAAGTTCTTAGAGCGGATCACGCTCATAGAATGTCGGAAGGTTACGGATAAGGTATGTGGCCATCTGCGCTTTATCCTCTCTCTCTCTCTCTATCTCTCTCTGTCTCACTCTCTCCCTCTCTCTGTCTCTCTCTCTCTGTCTCTCTCTAATCCTCGTTTTCCATTCAGGGTCTCCAGTCTGTGACTCGTTCCCAGTTCGGATTACAGAGACTGGAACTCCGATCAATGTCCCAAATCACTGATGAAGGTCTTTCACTGATTAAATCACCACAACTACATACTGTAGATATCAGTGGATGCAATAAAGTAAGCCAGTCCATTAAATTTCTGATTAGTGATTTTTGTGATTGCTTTTTGGAATGTTTTTTGTAGTCATACCGCACAATTGGCAACTAGATCATTTGATTCGTTTCCCGTTGTTGTTTACTTATTTGCTGAAGTTATTGATTTTTCCGTTGTTTATTGATTTTATCTTGAGACCCCACCCTTGTAAAACCCATGCGATTTAGGATCGAAACGGGGTATCATTTTAGAACATGATGCATTATTAGCTTTTTATTTTTTCACACCCTGTTCACTTCTATTTATAATTCCTTAAATTGATTTATTTGATAGAGATATATTGATTGGTTCAGGTCACTTCCGAGGGTCTACGAGAATTCTTATCGTGGAATCGTAATATCTGCGCTCTCTATCTGAACTATTGCACAGGGCTCGATGAACACGCTTTGTATCATATTGGTGACTACGTTGGAGAGAATCTTCGAGTACGTTCATTATTTGTTTTTTTCATTTTGCGCTATTTAAAGGGATAGGTTCATCTCAAATCACCCCTCTTTTATTGTTTTTATTGATAATAGCGCAAATATCATTCACAATGAAAATTAAATCAATCACAGAACAATACGACTCGCAGAAGAAGCTTCCTTTATTGGAAACTAGTTGATCGGAAGCCAAAATCTAAACTCAAAAACTAATACCGTACACAGATCGCGCGGGCTAATGGCAATTAGCCAAGTTACAAACACTCGGCAGGTCATTATTTTCACGGCGAGTATCATTTAATTGGCTCTTGGCTAATTTCATTAGTCCGCGAGATCTGTGTACGGTATTAGTTTTTGAGTTTAGATTTTGGCTTCCGATCAACTAGCTTCCAATAAAGGAAGCTTCCTCTGCGAGGCGTATTGTTTTGTGGTTGATTTAATTTTTATTGTGGATGATATTTGCGTTATTATCAATAAAAACAATCAAAAGAGAGGTGATTTGAGATGAACCTATCCCTTTAAGTATGTACACGGACATTAACAATTGGCTTACTTACATAGAATATGCATCTTTTTCATGCTTCATTGAGAAACACAAGGTTCTTGCTTGGTAAAAAAAAGTTGCAAAGAGCGTTATTAAAATGTCTCCTCTACCCAGAAGCTGCAACAGGGTTTACGTAGTTTCCAAAGAATCTGACATTATCTACCACCTAGGCGAGCCTCCTCTTTAGCTGCTACTATCCCCGAGTGGGAGTGCCAAAGTCTAAGCCTAAGCCTAAGCCTTAGGTTAGCATAAGTAAGCAAAAAAGTACAGTATGATTCTTTCAGATTCTGGAACTCGACTTCCTAGGACTGATCTCCGAATCTGCCCTAGCCCTTCAAAACCTCTGCCAAGCTTGTCCAAAGCTAAACCAATTAAGTTTGGCCAAATTCTTTCAATACGAGGAAATGGCCGATATCAATCCTTACACGATTGATGGCTTGGAGATTAAGGATATTGATCTTTATGGTAAGGTTTCTTTATATGTTTTTTTTTGGCGGCTTATGTAATGAGTACAACTAGATGTCCTCAGCGGACTAACAAACCCCGTTAGACGACTAGAAGCTATATGTCGCAATTGAAACATTTCGTTTTAAGCATTGAAACATGGCAAAAACGAACTAAGAAAAATAGCTTCATTGGACGTATAAATGTATAAACGCCACAACGCTTAGAAGTAGATGGGAGGCCATTCAGGTGGATAATAATGTGGGTCCGTGCACTGTATCAGTACAATATTTACTCGCATAGGCAAATACTTTGCTTGAAACATGTTGTTTTCAAAATATGGCAAAATATTAAATAATGGTCCGGACGGAATAAACAACCGGAAAACCCAAACTATGTTAGCACTATCGCGCTAACAAAGGAACGGACCAAACTATGGAAAGTATGGTACTTCTTGCTCTCTGGGCTGCTCCTTTTCATCTCAAATTTGCAAAACTGTTGAAGCCCCAAGTAGTCGCAGGAACACTTTCGCACGTCATAAAACAACAAACAACAACCCAAAATAAAATAAGGAATATTTGAATAATAAATTTCAGGTAATTTCTTCGTCACCCTTCCCCGACTCCCACCAACCCTCACTCATATTCGGCTCTCCGTTTCTGGGGATGAGGACGAGATCGAACTCCTCAGATCTCTTGAGCAGCAGCCATTCCTCCAGTCGATCAACCTCGTGCTCAACTGCAGAGAGGAGAGCATTGTGAGCATGAGATTGTTTAACTTAAACCATATGGTCTTCTGGTAAAACATGGTTTCTGGTTTAACTTACTTACATATATGTACAAACATGTTGTATTTCCGTTCCAAACTTAAACCTATGCAGATAGTCTTCTGGTAAAGCATGAGGCGGACATTAATCCGGGAGTTTCCGTGAAGAGCACAAAAACCCATACAAAAATAAATGTGATTTACATACGGGGTTGAGCTGTATACCTATTGAATGTCCTTGAAAATATTATATGCAGATGATATAGCACGACCGGCATGATATAGAAATTTCGTTAACTCATATGTTGCTCAAATAACCGTTTTTTTAGCAAGCAATCGACAAGGCGAACAACCTTCTGGCTACAATATTGCCATTTTTCGGTGATAAAATTACAATATTACAGGTAATCCTTCGAAAAAGTACAGTATAACGTATAACCATGTTGTAAACTAATACTAAGGTATGGAACGTGTAGAAATAAACCATATAAATAAAATAAACATAGAGAGGAGATGCACAGGAAATAATTCAGAAGTGAAGTTCAAAAGGCAAGATATCAACTTTACAAATTCGTTTCAGGTGGCCGTTGCTCGCCTTTTCGACGATGTTTTAGTGATGATCACAAGCAATTGTGTGAAACTAACACATCTAGCCCTGGATGTCAAACACCTGAGTAATTTTATCCTGCAAAAATATTTCTCAGGTTGGTGAACTTATTTCCTTGTGCTTATTATAACTTGAAGTCTTTGGTGTGATCTTCTCTTTTTAGTTACTAACTGTCGATGTAAATCTTATGCAGTAGCTGTGTTCACCACTAATTAATCCCGATACTTTACTTATTATTAGTCGAGTAGCTGATTTTGGTGTTTCTTTTCTTTTAGATTGTGCAGTATCATTTCCACAAACTCCGGAAAAATTAGTCCGTTGGCTGTCGCAGAGCTTAGGTTTTTCCCTCGCGCACTACCTTCAACTATTGTTAGTCATTCAGGCAGTTCTAAATCTTCTGCGTCACACCTTCTCTCGCTCAAAATTTGTCATATGCGGTTGTCGTATCGAGTTTTATTCGCAATCGCCAGAGGAGCACGGCATCTCACGGTACCTTTATAGTTTGCAAAATTTACCTGTATTCTCATAATTGGTACAGTATTATATTGAGAAATTGGACCATAGTTTGTGACTGACAAGCTAGTTTACGCACATACGTTGTGTTGTTGTAATTTGACGACAAAAAATACTACTGTTGAAAGTGAATAGCACATTTACAAAGCCAGCTACAAACTACAAACGACAAGACTGTAAATCTTCTTTTTTCTAAAATAGGTGTATTTCAGGACCTGGAAACATCTTACATGTATTCCGTCGATGATCGTTTCCTTGCTTTATTAGCCGACAATAGTAAATCACTTCGATGTGTCAACTTCAACGGATGCAAATGGGTGTCCGACAAAGGATTGATACGTTTGGCGAAGTAAGACCATATCAATAAATAATAAATGTTAACACTTGACTAAAATGATCAACATGTTTTTAATATATACATGATGCTGTCTACCGTAATACAATTCATTTTCATATCATAGGATCACTTTCCTAAGCTTTCGCACCGACTTATTTTTAGAAGAAATGCATGGAAAAGATCCATGAATCAATTTCCAGAAACTCAAAAAATTTAAAAGAAATTCAAACATTTGAACATTTAATTAATACAAATTTATTTCATAATAAACATTCATTTAGAAGGTGCCCACTTCGCGAGGTCCGTATCCGTGGCACTGCGTGTACCGATCGTTCTCTTCACATACTCGGACAGTTCTGTCCCCAATTAGAGTGGATCTCCTATGCTGATTACTCAGGAAAACCGAAATTCACCGACGAGGCCTTGGCCACGCTGAAAAATGCGTGCATTAGCAGGTTGATATGCTAATTTTTGTTGAGCGCACACTGGACAACAAGCTTTAAAATTTCCATAATTTTGTGAATTGAAAAAATATGGAAATGCTGTCACGAGAATACGTTTCGAACAGAGCTTTTATTTTAGGCCAACTTGAATTATAGATTAATCGTTGTCGTATATATACTTGAGAAAAACCACTGCCAAAAAAAAGGATATCAACTTGTGAAAACTCATACGTAGTATCAGTACATTGTGAAGTAAAATCGGCTTTATTAGTTAGGAGAATTCAATTTCTTTAAAGCGGTAGTTCAGCCGGTTTTGAAACGTACGGTGAACATTGTATTCCCCCTCCTGTGTCCCAGCGATAGCGTAATTTTTTTGTTGTAATCATTTTTATTAACATACGATGAGGATACAGTTGCCTATCATACGTTTCAAAAACATGCAGTTATGTCGCTTTAAAATTAGTTTACAGACTCTTGCGCATTGGATGTATATGCTTACACCTATTTATTTGTGCCTTGTATTTGTTGCTACCTTTGTTTGCAGTATTTTGTAATTGTGTTGCTTTCATTCTAGTAACAAAGACATTGTACAGTTGAATTTTCACACAGGATAGTTTTCAGCTCAGGATGTGTCGAATATATCAAATATTTTATTGCCAAATTTTATGAACTCTCGGCAAACAGTTCGGAAGTAAAATTCAGTTCAAAATCTACTCATGTGCAAAAATAATTTTTCCACCAGACAAGATTTTAGAACTTATAACGAAATGATTGTAGGTGCCACTCAGTTTGAAGCTGTTGAACTAAAGAAATATTGTTTTTTTTTATGAATATTTAGCTAAATGCTATCCAAATTATAATTCCGGGGTGACCCCAGCCCTTTGACCTGGCTATACAACAATCGTATTTCTACAGCGTGTAAGTCTTGTGATCTTTTTTTCTGCAAATATCTTTTGTAACTAACCATTCTCACTTATATATTTTTTTATTTTCTATTTATTTTTTCAGGTTATGAAATTTCTAAAACCGCATTTCCTACTGTACATTGTCAATAAAGATTGTTTTCTATGTTTTTTTTCTCGCTTGTTATAATAAACAACAGTACGCAACGTTATAAACTATACTAACAATAAACATTATAGAAGTTAAAAACAACAAATTAAGACAATTTCATCATTTAATTCAACACGGTAAATTAAAAGGGAAAAAGAAATCTGGCTCAGTGCTGTATCTCCTTCACCCCCCATTTTTGACCCATTTAGTGTTGGGATTCGTTTCTTTTTAGCTCAACTTGTCTTGTCTCAAGTCGAGCCCCGGCACTACTAAAAACCCAAGTCGAATGATTTTACTACTCTATACTTTATTATTTATTACTGTAACTGGTGCTAAAGGTTTGTATATGTTGGTTTGTATTTGGTGCTTCGTCTTAGTTAGGAATTGGTTGTTGTACAATATCCCTACACGAAGTTCATACAAATAATATAAAAGACACGTTTAAAGTAGCATTGTGCTTACTTTGGGAAATTTGCATATGATACGCAGATCCTATGTATCCTATGTAAATTTGGTGCCGGAAGCCTCCGGTGCACCAAAAGTGCATAGGGATACATAGGATATGCGTATCATATGCAAATTTTCCAATGTAGGTACAACCAGGTCTTATGCAAAGAATCCTATTATATAAAAGAGTAACTGTAGCGTAATTTGCATATCGATGTCCGTTACGGAAATGCAAATTAAATTTCGCGTTCCGGGTATAAAAAGAGTTTCGCAGCTCAATATCAAAGTATGCATATGCAATTGTTTCCTATTATGTGGATTTCTTATGATACGTTTGAAGCTTTGTATATAAGTATGCCCATGCTAAACCAATCATATTTGCATGTAAGTCGCCTCAGGCGGCGTATAGCGGACTGGTGTGCATATAAACCAATCGTTTGCACGGCAAATGAAGGCCTCGTAATTGCTCTTATTGCCTTAGGCATTAGTTAATTGTTTAGATCTTATCTCGACACCAAATCAGCTGTTCTTGGTTCCTAATGGTATTTCTGCTGGAGAATCTGTGAAAACCGAGCAAGGATGGTTTATTTTACCAGATGTGAGTTTTTGTTAACATTTATATTATCTACATAAATAATTTATCATTCATATCATATACATTTATTTCGTCACTAATTTTTTATCCGCTTTATTGTCTCGCATATTCCCATGCTTTTATATTTATGAGCCTTACTTTTGTATATCCACCCTCTTGCTACTTTTTTCTGCAAGTACGATACAGGATACAAATCTCATTCTTTTTTTGACTACACGGAAAATATTACTACAATTCCAGCTCGATTTCACTCTAATTCTACTATTGTCTTAATAACTAGTAAAATGAGCATATTCCAGTAGTTTTCAAGTGTCTAAATAGTACGCATCGAAAATCATTTGTGCCTTGTATCTGATGCTACCTTATTGCAGTATTATTATAGTGTAACACTATACTTAATTACTTTTCAAGTGTCTAAATAGTACGGATCTATATCCGCTCAGTTGAAAACCAGGGGAACTTTGCTAAAAGCAAGTGATTCGCCCTTGATCCAATTTTTCTGTACGCTTTAGCCGACTTCTTTTGCATTCTTCTCTTTCTTTAGACAAAAAAGATCGAAATATCCGATTGGCGTTAGAATGAAAGACAATTTAATTGGTAATTATATATTTTACGGTAATTGGCTGATTTATGGTTACCGAAGGAAGCGAGACGCTAATAATGAAAATGAGAATATACACCTAGCTTGGCACCTCTGTTGTTTGAGGGATCCGTGTTAATTTTTACGAGTTTACGGTACCTTTCTCTTTTCACTGCGGTGCTAGAGTAAGTCTGTAACTCTGACTTGCAAATCATTATTTTCTTCAAACTGGAAAAATTGCAATCTAGTTGTTTTCATTTTTTACGAGAGAAAAAATTGAAAGAAACGTGACTACTGACATCCATATAAATGATACAAACACTATATTGAATGCCTCACGCTCACAAAGACGACAAAGATGCACCATTTACATATATGAGTATTAATAATTTATTACGCACAAATACTATACTATTCATGTTGAAAAATATATGCAACGTAGAGTGCAGTTTATGTTTATTATCTAGGCAAGTGCTCAGGTCTGGTCTGGTTTACATTGGCCAAGCCTTCAAAATCGTTCTTTGTAGCTTTTTTTCGAAGGATTTCACCTAATTAGCATATTTAGATCACAGAAGAGGTGGGCCTCTCGCTAACTCCGCCTACCCGATTAATATCAGTGAAACCATCGATTGGTGCCCCAGGCGAGAACATATCGATTACCATCGAAAGACCGGGAAAGCTAGCGCAATTGGGAACATTAGCTGTCAAGGTTAGGGATCCGTTCATGACGTTTAAAGGGACGCGGTCACCGTTTTGACCCTTATGTATACTTTGTTTTTTTAACTGCACAGTATGAAAAACATAGTGTTGGAAAAAATCCGACGAAAAACGCTGTTTTCAGCGAGAAATTCATTGATTAAAAAAGTTGCGTCCGATCCAAGGTCCACAGTTAGCCATAGAAAACCAAATGTTATAATGCCCGCGAGGTATTCGACCGATTAATTAGTGGAATAACGTTCGTCGAGTCATTATCAGCACGGCCATATGCTGGACAATTACTAGGGTTACGGTGCGTATTGGTTCGAGGACAAATTTTTCGTCATCATTTTACTCGCTGTTGCCGCATTTCTTGCAAAACATTTTCCCAACACTATGCGTTATAAATTATGAAGATAATAAAAACACAAAGTATACATAAGGACAAAGTAAAACGGTGACCGCGTCCCTTTAAAGTGGCAGTACACGTGGTTTGTGAAATTTATTCTAGAACTTTATATCATAGGCAACTTGTGTGCGTCCCTGTATCATGCCAGCACAAAAGTGACAAAAGGGAACACAATTTGTACATAATGTATGGCGAGAACAGTTGTCCATATTGAGCCGCGTAACCCATGACATGCGTAATTTCGTTCTGCAGTCATCAGGGAAAACAATGTTACAAGGACAAAATGTATTTAGGTGTAGCCATATCAAACTTAATTTTATCTTATTCATCATTTTTTTCCAGTAATCATACACACTTCAGTATAAGCAAATTAAGCGTAACGTTTTCATCAAGGAAAGAATCTATATGGGGTTTCCAAGTATCCCAGAAATACAGTGTGATTCTGTCAATACTACCGTATTTCTGCACGAAACCTGCAATATGGAAAATTAAAAAATAATTCTCGTGTAGTTCCAAGATACTGTAAATTTTCACCATGCTTGGAAGCCCCATTACCCTTTACCATTTGTAATTTGTGGGTCATAAACTTTCATTTCAGGTCGTAGCCCTAGGACTAATCACAGGAGAAGAACAAGAAGTGCCCATACAAGTTGTAGTAGAGAAAAGACAACAAAATGAAGGCACGAAAACGGCTAATTCTGCAACTGAGGTAGCTTTTATTTATAATATATAAGCGCTCTTTTATATGTTTTATAGACGGCAGCCAATTAAGAATGTGCTTATGTCTTACTATCAGTGGAATTCCCTTCCGATAATAAATACCCAGTAAACCCGGTGAAATCCATCTTAATTGAAAAGTGTGTCAATAAGGAGCGAACATGGTGAAAGTGAAAGCTTCGTTTCACTGCTAAACTAGGAAGATTACCGAAAATGGTTTGGAAGAAGTTGTGAAACAATCGATAGCACTAACAATAATAGATCAGGTTAATCACGGATTATTATTAGGACCTAGTTTCGTCAACTTGTACTTGGTTAGCAAACAGTATCAAACAATGAAAAATCTTGATACGTATGTATGCACATCGTTATATATGTATTCCGAAATGACCCAGTGGATCTCATCCCCCATAGGTAGGAGTAAAAAAATGTTAACTGGAGATAATATAACATTTATTACGCACATGAACCAATTTACCAGGCAAGTTATGTCAAGATAAGACCACATCAATGAAAATAACCCAGAAAATATACATATTTTAGCGAGAGCCGGTCCGCAGAAAGCCTGCCAAAGTTCCAGTGGCACAACCCGTGCGCAAAGTTACATCAGTGAACGAAAAGCAACAAGACCAATCACAAGTGACTGGACCAAAATTTGAGAAGCGCGTCTTCAAGCTAACTCTGGACTCGGACATGGCAGAGCCCGAGCTTGCCGTTGTCAAGGTAATGGGTTTTTTGAAAGTTTGAATTAAAGGAGCTTTTTTTTTTGAAAGATCAATATTTTATTTTGCCTGAGGGTACATTGGTTCTTGTCCTTGGTACAAATTATTTCAAATCAAATTGTATCTTTGCTGACATCTTAATTAGAATCGGGGAATAAAGGGGTTAATGTTAAGGTTAGACCCGTCTTCTGAACTCGGCGCTCTGAACTCCGCGCGGGTCCCGTGCCTGCAATACTCGTGAAATTCTAATAGAAACTCATGTTTCAGTGCCTAAACAGTGTCTTAGTAATTAGTAAATACATATGGACATGTCGAGAAAAAATAAATCAATAAATACATATGGACACGTAGAGAAAAAATTAATCAATAAAATCCCCAAAATTAATCCACGAAATAATTTTTTCAGTTGTTGAACACGAACGAAGAAGCCGAGAATTTTGACTACAGGCTCATCGGAGACTCGGCCGACTTATTTTCAGTCAATAACCAAGGTTAGCTGGAGGTTATTTTTATTTTTACAATTTAAAATTGATAGATAAAACGCAGTCATCAATGTGACCTTTTAAAAGTTCTCACTCATATTGAATTGGTGAAACGTACTCGTAAACGTTTTGATTTGTGAAATGACCCGTCGCCACCGAAGTTTAGTCCCATATATTCCCATTCCTACATATTCCCATTCCTAACTGCATTCCCATATCATGTAAATTGTAAATTGTATGTAAATTGTGAATTAGCTCGACTACCACACCTTTTTTATTCCAACTTCTACAATTAGCTAAAACAATCCGCAATCACACTTAAATAATTTAAATAATTTTTTTCAACAATATGTGATCATATACAACCAATCTTTCAGGGAACACTGTCTACATTCGTTCTAAAGAGTGTCAGCAGTGCAATATCGGGGAACAAATATCGTTAGCGCTTCTGGTTAGCGACGGGAAACGCTCAGATACCGCTCTGCTACTATTCGACAATAAAAATGTGAGCTAATCTTCTGCTACTTGATCGATAATTATTCTATTCTTTCTATTTGATAGTTGTGGTTTTGCGCCTGCGTTTGGAGTTTACCCTTAGGGAAATACTCCCCAGCCCTTCCAATTTTAAAGCGGTACAGTATGTTGTTTTTTAAACCTTGCTGAGTCGTAATGCCCAAACATATTCTTTGTGCAACATTTGCAGATAACACAGTCAGTCGCTTCACTAACCACGTGTCATACCCCTTTAAATTTTGTTCCAAATTTCAGGCCGGCTCCCGAGTTCGTTTCACAGATTCTTTGTACACGACGTCGGTGGAAGAAGGTTCCCCGACAATGTCTCGTCTTGTCAGGTTGAATGCAAAGGGAGGCGATGAGAAGAATCGACTTTACTCGTTACAAGATGCCAGTGGACTGTTCGCCCTTCATCCTAAGACTGGGATACTGTCGCTGCAGGTTTGTTGGAAGTTATAAGTTTAAGAGAGTACTGTAGGACACAAATATTGCATCCGAAAACTTTTCCTCCCACCAATAAGACTGGAATATTGTCGCTACAGGTGGGACATATGAAACTTTATAATGTAGGCTTATTTACACGCATTACTGTATTTTCGCGTCTATGATGTAAAACTGTGATAGTTGGAAAGATGGAACCGACTTTGATGCAACTGTTACTGGTACTAAATATAACCTGTGAACCACAAGAGCAAAATAACTACACGTGTGTCTGTATCACAGCAGTGGGATGACAAAATGACGGACTTGTAAAATAATAACCCCACCACTTACAATTAGTGAGTGGACGGAAATGTTTTAGGATTGAAAACTTGTTGATAAACCCATTTCAGCATCCCGAATTTCTAATGGCCGAGATCTTCGGTTCTCAAGTTAATCTGACTGCCACCGTGACGGACGGACACTCCTCGGACACGGCACGAATTTCAATCGATATCATCGGAAAGGGCGAATTTGGTGACTCACCCAAGTTTGATCAGGTACGGTATGATTTTTTGTAATCTTACTGACGAGGTGATATTTCAATTTAATCTTGGATGCATTTTCCGCTATTCATCGCTAGGAGTATTAGCATGTGGCCGGTTTTCACCAACATTACCGTACGGAAGTTCCGTTTAAACGGAGAGAAACGATCTGGTTTCTTTATGCATCTTTGCAGACGACAAAGATATAAGTAGTAATACTAAATTATTACCCAACAGTTTAATAATTTAAGTAGGGTGTTTCATGCGGTAGTCAATAAATCCCTTTTATTTTTTTCAGGAAGAGTATAACTTTGTCGTCAATCCGGGTGACAAGGCTGTCGGTCACTTGGGTCTCCTCGCGAAGATTCCCGGCACTAAATTCTCCATTTCTGAGGGATCAGATCTATTCAAAATTGACAAAATTTCGGGCAAAATTGAATATATTGGCCCCGTGGAAAAGGACACAAAACAGCACACGATTAGGGTCCGTTTGTTTGTAATTGGATAATTTTTCATTATGGCTATAGCTTTATTGCAATTATAATATCCAAGTGTTGGCCGTCGTGCAATGCATTATTCTTTTAGATTTCGAGTTGTTGTCTATTTTTGAGCGCTTTTGGTTTGGTCCCAATTAGGTAGAATAATATCTACTTTGCATCTGCAAATAACATCTATAGACTATAGAAGTCGTACATATATGAACAAGAAGCATCGAACCACAATAAATTGCACGTAGACGATTAATTAGCCGAAAAAAAAAAAAAACAATATTTCCAGATCTTAGCCAAGTCAGGCGAGGCGAACCCTATGGTGGATTTGACTACAGCCACAGTGACATTCAGAGGAATCGGCTCTTATGCGCCACAGCTTTTGGGAGACAAAAATCCGGTGGCCACTATGATGACTGGTAAGTTTATGTGGCTCTATTCTGTTATAGTGGTCCGAAATAAATCTAGGGGTCCGAAATAAATCTAGGGGTCCGAAAAAATAAGGGTCCATGAAAAACATAGGGCTCTACGAATAGAATAGAGCCGTTTCTATCCACTTTTATTTTTATTATTTTTACGGGTCAAGCCATTATATGGGTTTTCTTATGGGTGGGACGATATTTATTGGCGAATAATATACATATTTTTATAAACAGAACCAAATGCAATTGACAATTGACACCGTGAATTTGTCTTTATATTTCCGTTATCGTCTATTTTTCGATGGGGGCCATATCAGGACTTGATCGGGGTCATATCGGGGCGATATACGGGTCTTTTGAAAAACCCCGATATGGCCCCTATTAAAATTGGGGTCATGTAGGGGTTTTCACTTTCTCGTGTAGAGATGTCTTTCTAACCTTGGATTTTTAGCCGCCCCAGCCTCGACTTCGGTGTTTAACTTCACGGGCACCGATAAAGATGAAGGTTCTGTTCTACAATACGGCGTGGAATCCGTACATGGAATTGACTTTGATGGACAGAATGGTTAGATTTTACGTTTTGTATTTCTATAAATAAAACGTGGCTTATTTCATTATTATGAAGAAGGGCGTAGGTCGATGACCAGTGTGTTATAATTAAAGTAGAACATAAAAATTGTACTACTGTAAGTGTATCATTATAACTAAATTAGATTAGTTACCGATTGAAGAAAAAAATTAAAAGGTACCGCAGATATATTATATATATATAAAAAAAAAAATATATATATATATATATATATATATTGTGCTCATCTAATTTTCCTTTTTCCTGACGTTTGGTTGATAAATTAGCAGAAAAAAAACTAAGAATTCAGTTGCCCACGGTGTGTTTCAGGAACCGTCCTGTTAAATATGAAGTATAATATATTTCACTCAATAATACGTTTTTACGATAGATAGTATTACTAACCGGACATATATCCATTTTGACAAAGTCAGTATGTGGCAAACCTGTGTGATCGAGCTGTCGTGCAAAATTAAAATAAACGGAAAAATTTGTTGGGAGGCGGTCTAAAGTAAAGTCTAAAGCCTAATAGTGTTTGATTCATCTCTAGCTAGCTAGATAAAATACAATTTGAATACTTCAAAATTCCCGTTTTAGTAGCTCTCTCAACCGATCAATTCTCCTTCAAGAACGGAGGTCGTTCTAATGGAGAACTCGTGCTCACAACGCCACTCGCTCAAAATGAGCTCCTCTCGTTGAATGTCATAGTTTCGCTCAAGGATGTGACCCATCTGAATGAGCCGAGAGATAACGGTATGCACTTTAATTAACGCTAAGCAAAAGCTTGCGGCAACAGCTAAGGTTTAGGCTTGATAAGATTAGTCGTTCCTCCAAGGTTCCCTAATGGAACGTAATTGCGTAATTACTACTGACCCTTTGCGCCGAATTTTCCGAAAATGTAGTAAAACACATAGTCTCAGCAGAAAAGCTTGAAGCTTATTGTTAGTCTCTTCAAACGTTAAAGCCGCACTGTGCCTACTTTGGGAAATTGAAAAATGTATCCTATGCAAATTTTTGGTGCCCGTCCCATAGCTTCCGACACCAAAGTAACTAGGACACATAGGATATTCGTATCACACGCAGATTTCCAAAAGTAGGTACACTACGGATACGGACGGCTTTAACTCTTCCGCTTCACTCATAAAAATGTTTCAGCCAATCTCACAATTCTACTCGCCGATGTACAAAGTGGACTGAAAATGCCGCCGCTTGAGTTGAATGAGGTAGTTTGTCCAAATTGCTATAATACTATTTTATCAGCGAAACTGTGCACAGTTTCTGCGGATTTCAATTGCATGGTGCACTTTCTTTTCTACTTGTTTATATCTAATCACATCATAACATATTTTTATCTTTAGAAAATACAGAAACTTTTTTATTTTGACATAAAAATTTATTCTTTAGGCCAACGTTACGGCATCGATTGCTGATAATTCGGCTCCTGGCTCGTATGTGTACACCGTTACAGTACACCCAAGAAATTGGAAGGGGCATCTTTTAGAATCCATGTTCTCTTTGGCACCATCTGAGCACATTCAACTGTTTGACGTCAATCCAAAAACAGGTGCTTATCAGTTAGCGTATTTTTTGTTTGTAAAAAAAAAAAAAAAATAGAGGAAGAGAGAGTGAGATAGGTGCGAGCGAGAGAGAGAGAGAGAGAGCGTGGCAGAGAGTACGGAGTGAAGGGAGAGAAGAAGAGATAGACCAGCTCAACTCTCAATTTACAAAAGTGTGCGAAAAATTTAAACGTCTAGGTGTTATCACAACAAAGGCCACGCTAAGAGGTCTTACCACCGCTACGGTACCCGTTATTATTCTCAACGGAGACGATACAGTAACGGCCAACGTCAAAGTACAGTAAGTTTTATATTCTAATACCCAACGGGAGGTTGTACCTTTAGATTTGCCCATCTACCGTGCGTGGTCACCCAAAATGTTAGTGGTGCGCACGTGAGGCGCACTCGTAGCGCACCTGCCTTACCTAAATGGTGCGCCCAGTTAAATAGGACACTCGTGGCGCATATGTGACGCACCCCTCTCCCCCGCGCACCAGCGGCGGAATTTTATTTTGTGGGCTGCGATGGCGCGAAGTTTTACCAGGGTAGGTGCTATGAAATACGGATTTCCAGTAATTCTTAGAATTGGCAAAATTGTAGGATTCTGGCCGCAAAAGACTCTGCTCCAATGTTCGATTCCGATCACTACAATTTCACCGTGTCGGAAAACTTGTCCCCTGGTTCAGATGTAGGAAGAGTGAGTGGTTTTTTTTTTGTTTTTTTTTTTCCGCGCGTTGAATGTTAGATTACGTTTTTATATGTATGCTTTCGTTATGTATAAAAATGAAAACATAATTGGAAAAAAAGGAACTTGGCAGAAACTTTATTATAAATATTTTGGAATAGTAGGCAGTTGCAGAAGCCGTTTCAAACCTTTATCTTTAACTTTTAGGTTAGCGCTGAGGACTCCGGAAGGACGAAAAATGGCCAATTACACACTAGAAGGCCCGGGTGTTGAAATGTTCGATATTGATAAGAAGGTATTATTTGATAATTTTTTTATCAGTGAAGACTGGTTACGTTCGGGATTTAATAAAGATAATCAATGTCCTTTTGTAATTGAGAACATATGGTGTATGGCCAAATTAGTATCTGGTATATAGTGTATGGTGTAACATAGTGTATGGCCAAAATTATCGTGTTTGTAACTAGACGGCTATCGCCGCCTGAGGCGACTTTCCAAGATTGAAATGCAGGAATAGTGAGCACACTGTTGTACTGTTGTTAAACCAACGTTTACAACGTATATTGAAAAAAAAAACGAGATTCAATTCGATTTGGCTTGCTGAAGACTGGGCTCCGGCTCTAATTTTATAGTCTTCAGTTATTCTCGTTTTCGTTTCGTTCTCACAAGCCAAACAGTAAACTCGTCTTCTTTATATAATAAGATTTGTAAAGTAAATCACCATTTTTAAAGGGAAGGATTCGCACTCGCATCGAATTGGATAGAGAAGAAACTTCTGTTGCTCATCTGATAGTTAGAGCAACAGATACTTCGGGACGTGCCAATTTGCTACCGGTACGTTTCTCGACTGTTATATGTATATCATAACCCGACTTCCGTAATCTACTGTTTTTGTGATAAGAGGCCGTATTCATCACTAACTTTTCCCGGGTAAAATCGTTTCCCGGGAAACTTACCGGGAAAGAATTTTACCCAAATTGAGCATTTTTCCACATATTAGGATAAAAAATCCGAAAATGATATCGATATGATATTCTGTCAGCCGTACATTCTGCAATAGGTTTGTTTATCAATGCACCAACGGCAAGGTTGTAAGTTAGGCTCTAGTGATAGTGAGCCTTGAAGAGGAACTTTTTTTGTAGATTTCCATCTATGTCACCAATGAGAACGACAATAAGCCGAAATTCTCCGAAGAAGAGTATGCTGTGAATATAATGGAGAATTTGCCGATCAATAGTTACATCTACCAAGTCAGGGTGGGTGATTCTACTAACTAATGAATTCTGCATGCTATACAAAAAACTGGAAAAAAGGGCTCTCTGATGTAACCCAAACTATGTTAGCGCTATCGCGCTAACAAGCGCTATCGCGCGGATATTACGATAGGCTACTCGTTGCGACGGATTTACAGATATACTCAAAATGTAGAACAATATATGAAGTAAGTGTACATGGTCACCTCAAGCCTAGATTTTCCATTTGGAATAGATATAAAAGTAGGATTTTGACATTGAAAAATAAAACCTTCCAGGCCTCCGATCTTGACGGCGATAAACTGGAATATGACCTGAGCCCGGCGACTGAAGGAAATTCCAATATTGAGTCTTTCTTGGATATTGACCACACGGGCAGAATCACATGTTCGGAACCGCTTCAAGGCAATCTAAACATTTTACTGTTTTAGTTCTTTCTATTATTCTTTCCAGTACAACACGGCTCATAAAACTTGGTGATTGCGGAAACAAGCGTTGTTAGGTCCTTATATATGTAATGTATCATAACAGCGTTGTTGCTAAAGCGTTTTACACAATACTCTACTCTAGTGTGATGTTTTAAAGGGACAGGCCCATCAAAGTAAACCTATATTTACGATACGTCCATAGTGACTATCAAGCATTTTTGTTACAATATATGCAAACTAAATTTCACATTTATTTGCCATGGGAAACTTTTTTCCGATGCGCTCAGATCAAATGTATACCGTAAAGCCGCAAATATCCTTGTCGTCAATGCAAATTTATCGTGAAATTATAATGCGATTAAAATTTGCATATATAGCTTTGAAATCTGCAGTTTTATGGTATGCATATGCGTGGAGCGCATTGGAAAAAAGTTGTCTAGGGCGAATAACGGTGAAATTTAGTTTGTATATATTGTAATAATAAAAATGCTTGATAGTCATTATGAACGTATCGTAAATATAGGTTTATTTTGATGGGCCTGTCCCTTTAAAAACGTGAAACAGAAGGCAAAATTTTAGAACTCGAGGGATCGCATCAATTGCTTGTTACCGCTTCGGATGGCTCTCACACGTCGTCAGTGCCTTTGACTATTAATATACTTCCGACGTTCAAGTGCACACCATACTTCAATACGGAGAGTCCGGATATGTTCTCTGTGGCGGAGGTGGGTGTAATACCGAACGCATACTGTGGGTTCTTAGCATTAGCCTTAGGTGGCTGCCCTAGTGTTTTAAGAAGAAATACCAAGACAAACAAACTTCTTTGCAAAGTTTCGTTTCATTTCCCAACGGGAAAACTAAAGAAGTGAAAGTGACAGCAACGTTACAGTGTTGAAGAAATAACCAATAACGGCATAGATCAAAGTATGTTCATCGATCGCTAAACAACCTAGAAAAGCCATTTCAGAATATCGACGACGTCGGATCGATTTTGGGGCAAGTGTCGGCTACTGAAGTTGATTCAAAGTGCGGACTACAATATACTTTATGGGACTCGGTGAAGCAACAGTACACGAACAAGACGGACACTTTCAAGGTATTGATGATCATTATTTTAAGACATGAAGGTTATAAAGCAGTACATACCTTTTATTATGTTGACATTTCATGGATAGCTGAAACGTAGCTGATTTAGTTTCTTTGTAGTTGCCATACCCTACCCCGTACCGGCATACTATCCTAACAACTACCTACATTAAAAACCTGATAAAGACAAAGTTGGATAACCAGATTTTAACTTCAATTTTTAAAAAGAAGTAACAATATCCCATCCTAATTTTGTGCCGCATACCAACGAAAGGGGAGTGCGTTGACCTGCAGCACCAACAATTAGTCTTTATCCATTTTTTTTATATGTTTATCTCATAGTTCTATGTAATAATCATATTGATCTTATAGTTTCCAATAAAGATTTACATACTTTCAGATCAACCCCTTTACTGGCGAAGTATCGACGGTGCGTAGTTTGGATGCGGAGGAAAGCTCCCGGATTCCACTTTCCGTCGCCATACACTCGGCCAGTTTGTACACAGTGAAGACAATGGAAGTGATTGTGAAAGACGAAGACGACCATCATATTCAATTCAAGGATGAGAAGATGACAGCAAGGGTTAGTTGATTATGTTTGTGATAAGAGAAGGAGAGAAGGAGAGAGGGAGAGAAGAGAGAGAGCGAATGAGAGATAACGAGAGTGAGAGAGAGGAAAGCGAGTGAGAGATAAAGAGGGAGAGAAAAGCGAAATTTCCAGGTTTCGGAAGTGATAGAGCCTGAAACTGTGATTGCACGCGTTTATGCAATAGATGAGGATGAGAGTGACAAAGTGTTCTACCACCTGTTATCTCATATTGACACATTTGCAATCGACAAGAAAACGGGAGAAATTGCAACAAAAACCCCTCTGGATCGGGAACAAGTGCCTGATTATAAGTAAGGAATTAGTAGTAATTATTATTTACTGGTTCGAAAATTTAAGGATAAATTTGACAAGGTTCTAAAGTGGCTAGGCAGTTAGGCTAGGACGTCTAACAGTTATCCTAATTGTTAGATGTTTGTAAAGACACCGTCATACTATTGCACATGGAAATACTATTGCACATGAAAGTATCACATTGTTTATTAACTTTTTTTTCTCCTCTTTTTTTTTGTGGAAAAGACAAGTCACAAATTCTGTGCTCAGAAACAGACAATTTGGTTTTTAATTTAGGATTGAAATAGCTGCAACGAATAGCCCATCTTACAAGGATTCTAAGGCCAACGCGAAGGCTGAAGTCATACTTCTTGTAGATGATGTGTAGGTCGTTTTTTAATAATAATATATTTATTGCGCACACAAAAATGTAAACGCTCAGTTTGTTGAAATATCACATAAAACATGTAAAGTGAAGGAAAATACAATAATACACAGTCCGAAAAGTTTGTGTCAGAATAGTTTGCAATTTACTTGCTAGTTTTTTTCTATACCCTTTCGATAGTTCAACTTTTTATACAAATAATCAAGTTACCCGTGTTCATTTGTAGAGGTTGATAGAGCCTGGAACTGTGATTTTTTTTTGGCTCTTATTTTTTTTGAGCCGTTCTATCGCCGCGTCAGTGCAATGTTTTCAGATCGTGAAAGGCATTGCAAGACGTTAAGAACCAATGTAGTTTGTCGCGATAAAGACATTTCTGAATTATTTTTCTGCACCGCTCAACATTTTTTTCCAGAAATGACAACGGACCTGTCTTTGAAAAAGCTGAATACGTGCTCCTGCTCAACAGTGACACGCTTCCCGATCAAGAATTGCTCAGAGTTCATGCTACAGATCCTGACGAGATTATTGGAGGTTAGTAACGTCCTTGGATGATGTCGGTAAACTTTGCTTACCGCAAAGTTAAGCGGTAAAGATAAGGTGTCCGAGTATTTGGTATAAAACATGGAAGGTATTATAACACAGATCCAGATGTACTGAATACGAGTTATTACTAAATTGAGTGAACCATACTTTCAAGAGAAAACACATAAAAATCAGCTTTGAACGAGGTTTATTCGTGTGCTTTTTGTGTCTGGCGCTTCCGTCCTTTCGTTATGTAAAATATAACGGTTTATTGGTTAACAATCATTACAAATAAAGAACGCCAACCAAAGGGAACCCTAATAAGACCCCCGCTTTACAACGCGAAAATCGGCGAAAGTACTTACGTACTAGGGAACATATATAGTTGTATATTCTGAACCCCCTATAGCTGTAGGAAAATGTTCCCTTTTTTGTACGTAAATCATTGTATATTGCCTCTTGAAGTTTAGTCAATAAAATTTCCAATATTAGTCATCTTGGCAGTCTCTTAAGTCCCATGATGGTCAGTATAACTTCTTACAAAGCTTACGAAGTAATAACTTACCGAAGTAATAACTTACTTCGAAGTTAATACGAAGTAAACTTACAGAAGTAATAACTTACAAAGCTTACGAAGTAATAACTTACCGAAGTAATAACTTACAGAAGTCTCCGTCTTCTTCCGAATTGTGTCCGCCATCTTCAACTACCACGGAATGACGCGTGACGTCTCGGATCTGTTCACACTAAATTCAACCACAGGACAGTTACGGCTGGAACGCTCTGTCAAGTAGGTATTTTTCAAGCGGTATAACAAGTTTTTTTTTTTGAAATGGGTTATGGACATTCTCATGCATCATTCATTTGCAAATGAGTGCGATTAGAATACAAATTTCGAGCTCATCTAGCATAAGTACATACGAATGCAGTTGTCATTCATACGGTTCAAGAAGAGCAGTCAAACTGCTTTATATACTGCTTCATACGGTCCAAGAAGAGACAGTTATACATCTTTGAAAAAATTCTTTCCTTCCAGGGATTTCTTGGGCGGTACTTTCCTTCTCAACGTCTCTGCGTCGGACGCGAATGACGGAAGAGGAAATGTGGAATATGCAAATGTTAAGGTAAGTTTTCACAATGTAGTCGTAAGATACAGTACCGTAATCACAAGATTTACTACTGTATGCGACAAGGACAAGGTACAAAATTGTGTTAGTAAGAAAGTAGCCGAAAGACCCCCGCATCAGTCGCACGCACTTTGCATAATCAACTGTTCATGGCAAATACTCGGCAACGGCGAGACTGAAATTTACTACCGTAATAGTGAGATTTTGTTAGTACAGTAGTAAGACTAAACTTTTACTGTAAGTAAGATTTTATGTCGATCTAATAGCGATATAATCAGAATTCATGCGCCTTTTTTTACCACTCGTAATCAGATTTTTTTAGTTGCCCGTTTATGATCGTAACGACGTTGTCGTTGTTGAGCTACCAGAAAATCCGGTGAGAATCACTGAGGATAGGCTGGCGACTATTGCAGGGTACGTGATGAATCTTAAGACATCCTTAAAAGGTTGCGAAGAACACTGAGAAAGAAGAAAGGGAGAGTGTCCCTGTATCGCCTCCTATAGGATTCTCGCTATTACCGCAAGGAGACGGCGAGAGAGGCCGTGAGAGCTAGGATGTTGTGCTGCGAATTCGCAGTTCATTAACAGAGAGTGAGAGAGAGACGAGAGAGAGAGAGAGAGAGAAAAAAAGGGAGAGAGAGCGCGAGGGGATAGAGTACTGGGAAGTGTAACTTCAGAATTCTCTTCAATCGCACTGGTTATCATGTAATGGTAGCCGACGTCGCATACCACCTCATGGAGGGAAGACCGATTGGGGAAGTATCTGATGTACACTTGGTATTCATCAACAACAGCACAATGGAGGCGAGTTATATTGTGAAACACATATAATATTCACGTCCGCGCATGCTCACTTTCAGTTTTTACCATGTGATACTATGTGGGGTTCACAAGTTCACACTACGCGTCTCGCTAGACTAGTTGAAGAGCATTTGATTTGGAAACACCCATAAGCGCCATACGCGTACTTCCGACAGATTTTAAAATAAAATAAAAATAAATCTTTGCGCTTCAAGATCATGCACATTTTGCAAGGACAGTGTTAAAAAAGTTTCGAGTAGTAGACGGGGAGATTCAGTGAATATTGTCCTGACGTCCTCGACCTAATTTTAACAATTTTTATGAATTCATAGAATAACAAAGAAAATGATGTTTAGGTCGTGAACGCGGAGAAGGCAATTGCTGTGCTCGATTCGAAAGGTTGGGTGAATGGGGAATCGGCCCCGGCAATTAGGCAATTAACGGTATTGTCCTTTACTATTTAGTCCGGTAGTCTCTGCTTTCCTTATCATATCCTTCGTAGTTCGTATTTCGTAGTGTAACTTGCACCTCCTTCTTTCCTTACTACGATAGCTAGTACAACCTTTTGGGTACTTGTCGCTCAGATCAGAGTACTTCGACTTTCATTGTATTTGCAACCAAAATTTTTCAGTACCAAACAGAGTTCATTCGTTGTAGTGTTATTCACAATCCTTTTCAATGTGTAAAGTCTTATGTTTCATTTAACGAATGTAATAAATGTGTCACATTGACGGTCGTTAAAGGGTTCTTATCTGAGAACATAATACTAATTGTAAGATCACTATTCAACTAAAACATTGAGCACATAGACATAATTTGTCAAAGAATATCGAATTAATATTATTTCATAATTTAGGCGGCTGAGTTTGAAAAGTCTTCCGTTCTACCAGCCTCTTATACTCCAATCATCTTATTGGCGGGCATTTTTGCCGCACTATTGGTACTGATGATTACAGTATTCCTAGTGCTGCTATGCTACTATCGAACGAGGTAGGAATGTTTGTGGATGGTCAATTTAAAATGTACTGTGTTTCGGACATGTTGGCGAATTGGCCTATCAATCACCGCCCACAGAAAAAAAAAACAATAAAACTAGTCGTCCGTAATTTCAATATTTTAATTGTTTTTGTCTAATTTATAATTGTCTAATTGTTTTGTCTAATTTTAATTGTTTTGTGCATGTTTTCTTGCTGTAAGATGTTAAGTAAGGCACATTGGTAGGCACAACAGTCCATACTAAGGTTCTGATAACTTTTATTTAATAAAAAATTCAAGATACCTCCGTGAACGTCGTATCTTTGAAGACGAGCAAATTTTGGCGGGAACTTTGAATAAGGCTGCAAGTCGACATTTGCAACAAGTTCCACACATTCTCAACGAACCGAGGAACATGCTAATGTGAGTTTGAAGCGGTATAACTGCCGGTTTTTGAAGCGAATGCTGGACAACTGCATCCCATCTGTTGTATGCAGATCACTGTGCTGATGTGCAATGGGTCGTCCAGCATATGTTTCAAAAACCGGACGTCATACCTCTAAAGTAATTAATAAGTGAGTATACTTAAGCTTAAGGAGAGTAACTCAGCAGTGAGTATACATAATTTTAGGGAGCGTAAGTCTCCAAGTTACCAATAATTTTAGGGAGCGTAGGTGCGTAGGTCTCCAAGTTAAGTTTCAATAATTTTAGGGAGCATAAGTCACCAAGCGAGTTTCGAGCGGCCGAATATTCTGTGCAGGAACTAAACGTAACTGTGAGGAGTGAGGACGACCCGGCCAATGTACACAGAAAAAATAATGTGGGTTATGAAACGCTAAGCTAAAAAGAACTTGTACTTTTTATGTGATTCATTTTTCATATGCAGTTTTTAGTAAGTTATGCTACTTTTTTGGATTTCGATATACACAGCCTACACAAGTTTAAAACTAGTTTATATAATTGTAGTTTGCACATATTGACATATGTTCCAAGTTTTTTTCATAATTGTTGAACTGTTCAAAAATATATCTTTACCTCATTTCATATTCCTTGAACATGTATGGCTTCTCCCAGACAAAAAGTGCTCAAATTCTGCGTAAAGGAACGTCTTGTTCACTTTTCGGTCTGTACATAAAGCTTTTTTAATAAACCAGTGAGCGCACCACTATAACTATTTTGTAATTATCATATATTATAAAAAAAAAAAATTATTCGTTGTTATTTAATATTTTTTCCTCGCCAATTGCCGAAACGGGATTTTCAATTTTTTTTGCATGTTTTTAATAAAATGTTTAATATTATATCATACGGTAGCTTTTTCTTACGGTAACTTTTGTGTTTAGCGATATTCATATCATCAATCCTTTTTTTTTTAATTTTATTTTTCATTTACTCTAGCCAAAGCAGGGCTATTATAGCCTTTGCAATATAATTAAAAACAAGCCTTCGGAAAACCCCAGGCGTGTTTTTTCTGCAATTGTCTGTTCCGGTAAAGAAAAACGATGTTTACTAAAGTCGACTAAACTACCAACTTTTGGCTCAACGTGACCATAAATAAACGGATGAAAGTAAAAAATATACCTATTGCACCCAAATTGAAAGCTATAGCCGGAGCAAATAGCCCATGTGTATATTTCCTAAGGACGTCACAAGCACTTGAACATTAGACTTGGTCACTGGCACTTAAACTAGAGGAGAGCGTAAGTATACCATTGCAAAAACCCTCTTATGTCTCATTTCTCTACCATAATAGGAATTTTAGTAAGCACAGGCTGGAAATTAGTACGATTTTGCAACTGACCAATAGCAAAAAAAAGTTATTTATTTATTTATCAAATAACACCACAGGGTGTATATCACAATGAAATGATGAAAAGAAAGTAGTATACAACTCGTGGTGTTATCGTTGATAGTTGATTAAGCAGATAAGCAAAGGTTACATTTTCTGCTATTTTTTTTAGAAGAATAATTGATTCTTCTTCAGTTCAATTCTGCTTTTTATTCTCCTAGAATAAAACTTTTGCCCTTTTTGTGGAAAAAAAACTATGTCACTTGACTAGAAAACAGACACATCTTGAGCCGTAAACTATGTTTCTCGAGGCTAGTTTTAAGATTAAATTCGTAGCTATTTTATAAACAAATGCAGAGAGAAGTATGCGCGAATGCAACGATACATTCATGTGATAATGTAAACACGAAATAAGAAAAAAATATGGCTATATATCTTCCACGTCAAGTTTTCGCCCGCATTCTTCCACGTCAAGTCTTCTTTCGTATTCTTTACTGATAATCTAAATTTAAATAGGTTATTTTCACAATCATTTTCCTTTTAGATCGAAATACCGGCCGTGTTTTGAAACGCGTCTTGTACAGCTGAATTCTTACGTATTTACTAATTCTTACGTATTATGCTAAACTCCTAAACTTACGTATTATCTAATAATTTTCATAAACGGCTGTTATATGGGTTTAATTTAGTCTCTCAATCAATTTGGCAAATTTTAGTACTGGCCACTCACATTTGCTCGTTTAGTATAGTGAATACAATTTGTTTTTCAAAACGTTCTTAGGCCTTAGGCCTTAGGGTCAGCCGGTCATCATTTAGTGTGTTTGTGACTTGTGTGTTCGGCGTTCGGCGATCTTTGAGATCTCGTTTTTACCTAATCACCAATCGTTTTTGTTTATTTATCGCTCCAATGGCACAAGAGTCATCCTAGTCCTAGACCTATCCTAGACTTGTACTATTCCTGTGCCTCGATTCGAAAGCTTTTGTAGATCTGTACTAAATGTTTACTTTATTTCTAAGATTGCTTTATCCTCGATCTGCGCTATTCCTACATTCCTAGATCCTAGCTCGATGCTAGAATTCTAGGTCTGTATTTTTTTTGCTATATTATTAGCAATTGTTTTATTTGCTAATATTTTTTTGCTGTTTATTTCTTTTGTAGTTAGTGAAGTTATATATTTATGTAGTGTCTATAGTTACAACAATATAAGGAGAAAACTGAAGGCTACGAATGGGTTGTCTTCTACTATGTCAATACGAACAATAAGTAGTTGCTTTCCATATCCACTGTGAAAGTTTTCTTTTCTTTTACCTTTATAGCCATTTCATGTGGCTCCGAGAAGTTTATTCTTCCGAGTGTATACAATAAGTGCCTAAACTCTAGCATTATTCTAGCAAATATCTACCCTTGATTTTACAAATGTATAGTATACATTCTGGACGCATAAAAATGAAAATAACAGACGAAGCTTGGCGTTCACGCCGCGTGGCAAAGGCGTGCAGCTTGCATTCAGCAAAGTGGTGGCGTGCAATAATGCGCGCGGAACGGAAATGGCGTGCAACATGCACGCCGCACTCTTGCCGCCTGCACGCGGTAGCCGGAGGCGAAATGGCGTCAGTACGGCGTGCAGCTTCACGCCATACCCACGCCGCTTTCACGCCATCCTTGTTCTACCAAAATTAATTACTTCTCACGAAAAATGTGCTGAAGATCGAAGATGAATGAAAATAAATTTCACTCCGTACTGTGACAATATTTTTAAGTAAAAGGTGTAAGTTTTCTCAGTAAACCATATTTTTCGGATTTCTTATCTGCAAGATGATCAACTTTGATATTTGTTCCGGAAATTGAATAATGTGTTATGTAATGTGGTCGAGACTCTCAGTGATAGTCAATGGAATATTTACTCAGTTTTGTGAGTTATTATATTTTTCCTTCGAATTTCATGTACGATATATAATTTGCTAGTTCTTTAAAGCGAAATACCGGCCGGTTTTTGAAACACATCGAGTACACCAGCATTCTTATGCAGTTTATGCAAATGAACATAAATTAGAATAAAAACGAATTAAATTCGAGCTAGCATAAATACGTAATACGTAAGAATTTGCTCTTCACGATACGTTTCCCGGGCGGAATTTTTTTTTACTCTACGTTAATAATTATTCTTCTTCTTTCGCATCTACATGAACATGCTACATTTTCCTAATAAAACAACACAAAAATTAAAACACAAAAAACCTTATGGCATGTCGGTCATTCTTTCTACTTTTTTATTTCTTGTTTATTTCCAAAAAGAGTCCTCGCAGTCTATATGAGTAATCGTACGAAGGTGTATATATATCCGCCTGGCCTCCTCTTACGTACGCACTTATATATTTCCGGTCGAAAAAAGTATATTATTATTTTGGCTACGGGATCAGTCTAAAGTCATAGTTCGATAAAAAATAAGAATTTTTTTTCTGAAACTTCATAAGCACAATTTCCTTACTACCTCTGTGCTTTACTCTAATAGTATGTACTTTACATTAGTTTACAAAATATTCCAAGTGACTTTTGCAAAGTATTATTTTAGCACGGAAGAACATTTTAAATCTATGCTTATGCTGCCATTCCCCCAAGTTAATTAATGCAAATTTAATATTTCCATGTTTTGTATGCTAATATCACAACTCATTACGTCACTAAGTTTCGACATGTGCGTTAATTTCAGAGCTTGTTTTATGTGTTGTGTATAGTGAAAGCCACCGATGCAGTCAATTCATTGCAAAAAAAAAAACACTCTTTATATACTAACGACGCACCCAAAACGCTCTACTACACTCAACTGAAAAAGTAATGACTCATTTTTTGAAAATAATTTTTATATAATTTAGATAATTCCTCATTTTACCAAACAGTTTCACATCAAATGTATGCGGTTATCTTCTTTTTTTTCTTGATCCTTATTTGGTCCTTATTCGGTCTTTACGCAGTTGTGAAGTAGTCTTTTAACATTTTGTAAGGGACTTTGTCATAAATCTCGTGTAATTCTTCTTGTCCTATATCACTTCTCTGTTAATTTTACTTCTGCACTCTCACCGCTAATCATGATCTGATATAAATTTGCATACATATCCTTGAAACGTCTTACTGTACTTTGATCATTTTTTCATTTGTCTTTATTGCGAATTCTATAACGTCTTCCTTTCCGAAATGGACTCCAAAATTGAAACGAAACCAGAAACAGAAAACATCCGAAACTTCACTATTCTTTCTTTACAAAAGGCAGTTTCTCCTTTTCGTTGGTCCTTTCAATGACCAATCAAAAATTTGCAAAAAAAAATATGTTCTAGAGGTTTCTCAACAATTGCAAAAAAAAGTATATGTGTTTTGAAGAAAACATCGTCTGAAATACGAATTAGTGATCATTTTCTAATGTATATTTCTATACTGAATAGACTCGTTAGTGATAATTATTTACGATTTTTTTCTATTTCATAATAGATTATTTCATCGGGAACAACAAGATGAGCATGATTTTTGAGGGAGGACTTTTTCAACGTTTGAAAGAAAAAAAAGCTGAATTTGGAGGAAAAGGATCATTGTTCATTGTTCAATTGAGTCTACCATCTAGACTCGACATGAGTCATGACGATATTAAATGTTTTTAAAGAGGTATGACAGCCGGTTCGAAAATTATGTTGGACACTGTATTCCCATGTTGTGTATGCAAATGTACTGCCGATTCAACAAAAATTAGTTGTCCGGGTTTCGGGTACTTTTCAAAACGGTAGTATATCTCTTAATTTTTTCTTTTTTTCTTTATTTTAACTTTATTTTATTCTGATCTTCAATCGTTCTAGGTATGGTGTTTATCAACGGTTTTTATATAACAAATGATAACATTAACGGTTAGCTAAATTTGACAGCAGTTACCAAACAAAAGCTGCACATTACGTGTCTCGTGTAACTCATTTTGTAGTTTTTCACAAAATCTGCAGCTTTGCAGGTTTTGCTGTGCTAATTTCCACATAAATTATCTCCAAGGAAGCAAAAATAAGGAACTAGGGAAAAGATAAACATCTTCGAAAAAAGGACATTATTCACGCATTTTATCCCCGTTTTTATTGTTAAAGCGTCTTGCAGCTGTTGAGTTATTTCGTAAATTTATTGCGGAAAGATGGTCGTATAACCGTATTACTTCGCACATCTTTTGTGAATACGATTTCATAACATATGTGTTTAAGTATACGATACGTAAGCCATTAAACTTCATAAGTGCCGTAGTCATTACATAGTTATTCAAACATTCATTCGAAAGACTATAGAACCGCTAAACGTGGTTTGACATTGTTACTTTTGATTTATGGCAATGCTGTATATCATAATTGCCCTGCTTAGGGTTCATTTTGAATCTTTTAGCTGTAGTTCAAAAGGATCCGACCCGTGTGTAATGAAAACTACGATAGCTTTAGTTAGAGTTTAGAACACCAAGTACATATCTACTAGTTCGATGTTTTGCACCCATTAATCATTACGTATGAGTTGAAAAGTAACCGAGAGCCGTTCTGTGAAAACCCTATTCTCTGACTGACATGTACCCAGTTCAACTTCGCAGACTAGGGTCTCTTTCCCTTAACAGCCATTCAAACGAGGGTAATTAGGTCATTAGTCAGTGAGCAATTGAAAGTACATCATCCTTTTCAAATGTACTCTTTTTTTGTTGAACACAAAACTGCGGTTTTTAGCGGTTGTAGAGGAGTATGCTTCTTATTCTTATGCCACGCACATTTTTGACTTTTCAAAATACATATTAACCTTAGGGAAATTTTCAACCATTAGGTAATTATAAACGATTACATTTGTATTTCAATTTATATCGCACACTTCAAACCGCATATATATATATATATATTATATATTATATATAATATATCTATATATATATATATTAACCTTATTTCAGGTATTTCTTATCTGTATCTCTAATCTTTCTCCAAACGCAAGCTTTCTACGTTAATTACTTCAAAACCGCTTCCTCCTAGCTTCTCGCTAAGTGTCAATTTCCCTTGTAAGACCACACAAAATTGACCTCCAGGATTCCAAAGGAACACCCTCATTTCGAACGCTAATTTGTTTTCAATTCCTTTTGATTTTTCTATTCTTTTGCCCCAAGAATACTCGTCATCTCGAAAGAATTGAAGAAATCTTCCGAACAAAACACGGCCACGAAATGTAATGATATCAGTGTTCCTATGTTTATCTGGATTTCGATGCTTGTTTTTTTTTGTAACAATAAGATTTGAGAATAAAATTGACGAATAAAAAGAAGAGGAATTTTCAGAAAAGTTTATTGAATTGATACTTTGGTCCTGTGCTGTGCTGTGTTCAAACTATTTTGACAGACGCTTACTTTGATATTAAATTCTTTGTAAACTTGACGATTACTGTTTAGCGTGGTAAACTATATTTTTCGCATGTATTTTGTCCGCAAATATCTAACATGTGTACCTGTACTGTGTTCTATGCATTTTCTAAAAATTGCCGATTAGGAGAGAAATCTAAAGTCCTCCCCCTTTGGCTACCGTATTTGTTTTTATTGAAAATTAATTATCAGAAGTAGGTAGGATGCCGACTGCTATTGATATGCCATGCGCGCTAATGAAAGGTTACTATAACTTTTTTCCATTGTGCCCATAAAGCGAAATACCGCCTATTTTTGCATCGTGGACAACTAAATTCTTACTATTTATGCTAATTTGCTCGAATTTAGCTCGATTTTTTATCCTAATTTATGTTCATTTGCATATGCTGCATAAGAATGCTGTGTTCAAATGCGTTCAAAAACCGACCTATTTCGCTTTAAATGATGTATCCCGACATATATACTATTCTGGGGTTTTTCTTGTATTCATCACTCTGAAATCTGAACAGGTGTTAATAGATTTCTGCTTCAGAACTCTGTATCTAAACGTACCTACGCTTTGAATTGCCTAATTTCAGTTTTAATTTTTATTAATTGTTCCTTTGTAATGGTTTATCGGAACACGAGAATGACAATGCTTCAAATTAATAATGATCAGTTAATGATCAAAAATTGAGTTGTTCATTAAGATACTCGAATTTTAAATGTTGCACAATGTTAATTAAGAATATCTGATGTCTGATCCTTTTCTATACTACATTAGCCCTTGAGATATTAACTGACAACGAGTAAACTTGAAACGTCGTGTTTGAGCCATGTGTACGCCGCGCACCTCTCGCCCGCATCTGCCCTTTTTTTCTGGAAAAGTCACGAAAGAAAATTGGCAGTCCGAACGCTTGCTTCATGGCGTGCCATTCGGGTAAAAATTGCGCCAACCCATAACATAAAGCGTTTCTATAAAAACGCGAAATTTCGAAATTTCAATTGAAAACACAATAAAACATCTGAATCCATTTCAAAGGTCGTTTTTCTTCGTTGCCAACCCAATAATTACCAAGATTGGTTAACGTGCCCGGTGGTTTTGAAAAAGATTGCCCACCTTTGTTTTATATCCGAAACAAGCGAACCTGTCAAAACTGTGCGGTTCATTTATTTCATATGTTGCCACACATAACCGTATTTATAAATTTATTTTCCCTCCTGTCGTGCAGGATTTCGTATTTGACTTTTATATTCTTTCCAAAATCAAAAAAAAAATAATCGATAGGCACCTTTGAAATCTGGGCTCCGAAGAAAAGTATATTTGGCGTGTCATTGTTAGATTTAAAATAAGAAAATAAATATTACCGGAGCTTCCAGCATAATCATT
>JAANDG010000955.1:0-33061 GCA_036852015.1 Pelodera strongyloides | reverse complement strand
TGGTGTTTTGGTTTTGATAGTGGTATCAATAAGTAGTCCCTCCCGCCCTCCGTCCGTCCGCCAACCACTCGTCGACTCGTCGATCGTCAACCTCAGAATATCAGTGCCCAGTCAGTTGGCACAAGTCATGTGTTATATCGTCCAGGTTTATTAGGTCACCAAAAAAAATTAGTTGTCGCTTGGCGAACGTTTATTTTTACTTAGTTTTTTCTGGGTTTCTTTGGTTTCAGTTTAATGGCTTAATAGGCTTAATTAGTCATAGTCACATCGTCACTTTTTGGTTCATTAGTAATTAGTACTTAGTCACATAGAGGGATTTTCCTTATTTCCTTGTTTTCGTAGAAATGACGCCCTTCTCTTTTAGTTAATGAGCCAGTCTAGTTAGTTGGCATTCCTATTTAGCGAGATTTACCTTGATTAGTAGTTTATTATTTTGTTTTCTTACTTTTGGTAGTTAGTATTCTTTTTTCTTATGCATAGCACACTCCCATATGTCTACCTTGAAATGTAGACATCAACAACATCAAGCAATGGTCGGCCCACCTGCGCTTGATGTGGCACATTCATTCTCTGACAATTAACAACATTTGATGGTTGTTCTGTGCCGTGTGCTTTGCTTTTGTCTTCGGACACATGTATATACGTTTGTTTGTTTTTGAATAAAAAAAAAGAAAATAATATCTGTGTTTTCGTTGATGTTCGGCTTTTGCTGAGTGATGTGGGTTTGGGTCTTCGTCTTCGAATAAGAGTGTATGACTTTATGACCGTTGTTGTGTGATCATGTCTTTAAAATTATCGCGCTTGTTGGTCATGTTATCCATTCGGAGTCCATATCATGGTCTGGATATGGTCTCATTCGCTGATGATAGATTATTGTTCGAAAGAAAACCTATCGTAACTTTCTTTCCATGCCGTTTCCATTGCTTCTTATGATGGCCATGCGCATGGCCTGACAGTCTGCATGTCACGTGTAGATCTAATTTTCGTCAGATCTTCAGTTCACCACTTGCCTTTCTTATCCTTTAATCAGTTATCGCTCACATTTTACACTGTTTATATCCGATCTTCCTCCGATGTAACCTTTGTGCCTTGTATGTCAAATATACGAAATGAAATATTCCTTTTAGGTATCGTTTCTGTCTGGTGGAGACAAGGATGCACCTATGTGAATTCAGTCAAGAAAACTACGGTTGACGTGTGATTGAGACGTTTCTTGGGAACGAATCCCAATTTTGCTGGTTCGCTTGTGACTGTGATGCATGTGGATGGTGGCCTCGGTTCTTCGGTTTTTTCTTTTTCTTTCGATAAAAGGGAAGTAGACTTTTCTTATTTTGTTGACAAGTTTATTGTCTTTTGTTGTTGACAAGTTTATTGTATTCCTGAGATAGAACTTCTAGAGTTCTCTCACACATATGAGTACTTTTTTCTGAATTAACAACGTTTGTGGACCATGTCGATTCGGTGCCCACTGATTATGCTACCAACCTTTAGAGCATCTTCGCACCAGCACCAGCTGCTGTCCTGATAGTTTAAAGGGGATATTGCTTTTATGTATCAATGATTTCGTTATTAGTAAACCTCCATGGTCGATCGAGCTCGTCTTCGTTGTTCTTTGGTGATGTTCTGACTTGTGAACATTCTTCACTAAATACTGAATAATTCATGGTAGTAATATTTGTATTTCTAGTTGTGGACTGTTGAACAAACTATTTGCGAGGCACAAATGTTGCTGGGCTGGACTAACTCTCTTGAGATAAGGTTATCAGATAATTCGTGCTCGAACTATGCTTTCCTGATTTGAGTTCGTTTCCATCGCTCTCCCATAGAAGTGTTTTTTAAACAATCGTAGGAATACGTGCTTTGATACGGCATATTCTTTGTCCCGATTACAGTCAAAGTACAATGTTTCATTTAGTAAACAAAAGGTCTTGCACCCAGTGTAGTTGTTTCTTATTTCGTAAAATTTCGCTCTTTGAGGTAACTACGGTAGTGAAACTGCAGATTTCAGAATGTAATGTGTTTTTCTATTTCTATACCTTTTCTTTCTTTTGTGTTTTATATGATGTTTTTCTTTTTAGTGAATTCATCCATGGTGATCGAACTGGTCTGTCGAGTTCTCAGACTGTGGAAGTGCACATCTGGGTATCAATAAGGCTGCAGAATACTGGGCTGTTTGGAGTGGAACTGTGGATTGTCAATATCTGGTATTGTTTGCATTTTACTGAAACTGAAATTCATACCATTCATGTTTCATACCATTCATTTACACCTTAGTTAACCAAGAGTAGGGTTAGTACTGTGACTTAGCACCAATATGATTATATTGGCGAACACACAAAAAAAAACAATTAGACGGATGACTAGACGATGATCTCGTAGCACGAGAGATTCCAAGCAGATGGACCTCCTAACGACCGAAGAACCTCGGGTGGTCGCGAACTTGCTCTGACGTACTGATTGGCTGACTGTTAGAGTATCATATCAAGGTACTGGGTACTGGAAAGTCATATGAAGATACTGGAAAGAAAGGTCGTAGTCGGTATTCAGAATCATGTTATTTAGAGGAAGCTGATTAACACCATTGCGTCTGAGGGTAAAGATGAGGATTTACCTGTTTTACTACCAATTAATTGTGCAACTAAATCACAAATTCGTCACTTTTCAGGTGCTTGGTGTCCTGTGTGGTGTGTTGGTGCACTGAATTCGCGCTCGGAAAAAGTGCTATACAAGATAGTATAGAAGGACCGCACATTTGCTAAAGTAAGAACTTTCTGCTTTATTTTGGGTTAAGTTATTGGCTCATACCCATCATTACTGGACATAAATAACTTATTTTTTTTGAATAGTGCGACTCTTGAACTGCTCTGCATTTAAGTAGGGAGTTGAATATGAGTAAATATACTGGTATACACTTATTTTGTAAATATATTGCTAGAGGCACTGAATTCTTTTGATGCGGAATATTATTGGCTCTCCTTACTTTCCGTCGATGTGGTATGTTTGATTTATAATGGGGTTTGCAAGTATGCCCGATTTTCCTTGCAAGTATCGAAAAATTTACCGTATCTTGGCACTACACGAACATATCTACAGGCAGTTTTTACGACCGATGGCCACGGGACCATTTGTCCGACAAATGATTTGCTTTGTTGGCGGATTTTCTATAGTGTGGATGTGTCAAAGTTACGGTAAATTGGTGTAAAAAGCACACGATTTTGCGAATTGATACTTGCAAGGAAAACTCGCGCTTTTTGGCATACTTGCAAACCCCATAAGGTAAAATGATCTTATGTGCGGTATAGTTGTTCCAAAGCACGCTTGTTGCTAGGAGAGAACTAAGGTAGTGAAACTTGCACATTTTTATGAAATGTAGCGTTTTGTTCTGATGTATACTCTCTAATGTTTTAGTGAAGTACATGCGTCTGTGGTCCTTCGTATTCAAATTGTGAAAGTGGAGCTCTCGGTTACGGTAGGACAAGTTACAGGAAATTGCATTGTAATGGATTTGGATTACCATGAGGTATAGTAATTTCCTGAATTTGAAGTAATTTTTAATTTCATTTTCTTTGCGCTTTCCCATGCGTGGTGGTGAGCAAATTTGTGCATCGAACGCAAACCATTCGTTTTGTATGTTGCCACTTACCACGTTAGCTGCGGATGTTAGATGTATCATATGAAGGTACTGGACGGATAAAGGGATTATTAGAAGAGTAACCTTCGCTTGCAGTCGGACTCTTGCTATAGTACCAGTGAATAGAGTTTTAGTGTATATATCATATAACATTATTTTCCCCTTCAGGCTGGCCTCGCACTGCTGAACCTTTGAATGTATTGAAACATCGGTCATATGGAGTTATGGAAAGCGAACATGGAATTATTTGGAGAGGATCTATCGATCTTGCATACTTTGCTTGTAAATAAAGTATTGGGTTTTCTTGGTGCTGTGTTTGCATGCTTCCTTGCTTTTTGTCTTCGTGTTTGAAAAAGTTTGCTTTATTTTAATGTGATAATTGTCTTAATGTGATGCTTGGATAATTAGTCACAACAGTTAATTGTGATAAGAGTTAGAGGGTCGAACTCTTGATTTGTTATTGTTTTGGTTATACTGGAGAGAATACGTGTGAGTGTGAGAGAGAATATTGTTGTTTATTGCAATATATGGTGTTATGAACACCGATAGTTCTTCTTTTGCACGCTCCATTAGCGGGGATGGGTAGATGTATTTTTCTTGTACAGATGTTGTGAGCATTAATCCCAACTAGAATTGACAACACAAAGGATATTATATGTGTTTTTATTCGTCGAATACATATTATATCCTTTGTGTTGTCAATTCTGGTTGGGATTAATGCTCACAACATCTGTACAAGTAAAATATATGAACACCGATGTTATTACATGCACTTACAGTAGTGTGATTTTGCCATGGATATTTCGTGATAGCTCAAATCACACGAATGAACTAGGTCGGAATGACGATGGATTAGTTCTTTTGTGCATTCGTTGCTTCCTTTGTTGTACAGTAATAACAAGTAAGTATATGGTTAGTGTAGTCATGATATCACATTACCATGTTAGGGAATCGTCATTATGTCTACCCTTTTGTTGAGAGTTGATGAGTTACGTTGTTACCGATAGCTTTGTTTGGGCACTGGTATTAGAAGATCCACTAATTTGAACTACTGTAGTTCAGTACATCTTCTCTCAGTTACTGTAGCTTAATTAGGGTTGGGTTTGGCCACTGGTTATGGTTACTGTATCCAAGTTTTCTCTGTGTAAAGTGTCGGTTACTGTAGATAAATGGTCTTGATTACTGTAGTGAATATGTTGTTAGTTGTGAATAAACTGTTTTGTATTGGAAGTTTTTGTTTGTATTTTCTTCCTTTGATGCTGTCTTTGCATAAGAATTACTTATAGCCGATTGAAATAACAGATATTACTTATTCCATATGTGGATGTATTCTTTCATGAGTCGTGGTAGATGTTGCGTTGAATTCGAGTGGTGAAAAGCTTAGCTGGATGGATGAACAAACAGGTACTGTTAACTTAACAATCGCTTATCACGATTGTCAGTGATTTCCTAGTATTGGTTTCTGTGAGGTATTGGTTGGAGGCTACCATGGGTGTATAAGTAGAAACCGTGAAACGTATCCCGACGAGTTCCCTCTGTGAATTAGGGTCACTTTACCGCCTCATCCTGATATGCAAATTTGCTTGTCTGGTGACATTTCGACACTGATATGCTAATTTATTTTCGCCATTGATCGATTTTAGTGTTTCACGTTTCTTTCAGGAACTTTACATCTTTGATTTGTTTTGTTGTTTATTGTGTTAGATTTAAGTTTAATCCACTCAATATGAAGTTGATTATATGTAAGGATGTTGCTAGTCGGAAGTTTTCTAGGATTTAGAAGGTTTAAAGCGTTTTGCACTTAGTTTTCTTTCTTTTCTCACCGTGTTTGAGTATTACTGAATTTTCTTTTGCCAATTTGTTATATGAAGCTAAAAAACTGAAATCTATGGCATGTGTGATTATGCTTTTAAGCTGTAACTGCAGTTCTTTTCTAAGAAATTGACTGTTGGAAGCATTTATAGTGTACACGTTGGCTTAGTACTACTACTTACTTTCTTTCACTTGTCTGAATTTGTGATATTGTGGTATAATGAACCAATCTAGTGGATCTGTAGAGTTAGTGGGCGATTCTACGTCCTTGGAAGGGCGATCTCCGGAATGATGATTATTGTTGACTCATCGGTTTCTATATTGAAAAACCGTAATACGTTGCTATTGTTTGCAAGTTTGATGATTAATTCAGTGTATTTCAGTGCCTAGCATCTCAACTTGGAACGTGATAATTATCACAAAGCTATCAACGCACACCCACGTTAAGTAAGTTTGATTCGTTTTTTTTGTTTTCCTTCTTTCGAACATAAAGTGAAGTGCAATTCTTGCCTAAAACAACTGAATACTAAACCGATTACCTCAACCTCTTTTGTCAAAATTTAAGCCAGGGTAGAAATTGCGTGGTGCACAAGTCAAAAGTTTTAGGCGAATTCGCTGTTTTCTCAGTTTAGTGCATAGATTATTCACACGTACTGCAGCTGATGATGCCTTGATCTGTTTGTAGCAACATTGTAGCGATATGTAGAATCGCGCAGGGTTACTGTATCTCGTACCGCATCCATCCTGTCCCGTGTAAGTTCAACAAGTTTTATACGTAGATAATTGTGTAATTATATGAAATCAATTATTTGCAGGTTTTTTGGAGCTCTTTCCCCTTTGTGAAAACTCCAACATTAAGATGGCCGCCCATACTGCCACTCACATGGAAAGGACGCTCTCCCAGGTAACTTTCTATATTTAGTAAAGTGCCCTTTAGCAAAAGCCTGGCGAAGGTGCGGCGATGTCGCCGCGCACCTTAATTGCTTCTATATAAATTTTCTCATTTTCGCATAGTTTAGTACGCGTAACGTTCGTCGCACACCATCCACATCGAGTTATCACGGTGTATTCTGATTCTGACTTCTCAGAAAGGTGTGCGACTTACCTTTTCGCCAAATACACCTACCATTTTCATTACTTAACTTATCTATTTTAGATGGGCCGATCTGGGGGCGCCCTTTCCAACTCCGCGTTCCTCTTTGGCTTAGGTATGACCGGAGTTGTTGAGAAGGTGTCTAGGGGTCTGCCGGACCGGAGCGCGAGAATATCGCTCGATAGGAAGGCACGTTTTCACTTTTATGATTTTATCTTGTGCAACTAGTGCAAACTTACTTACCAAAGAGACGTTTCCGATTTATTTTGCAATTTTTCCAAAAGAACTCTTGACTTTAATCTTGTTCATTGGAGGTGACACCTCAATTAGCTCATCTCACATAGAGTATTTATGTTAAGTTTTCGCGCACTTTCGCATGCGAAAGTATCACCCATGTTATTGCAGTTTCTATAGTGGGAAACTAGTGGAATTTTACATACAATAAGAAATTTACATACACCTGCGGCGTGTTTTGTATACACCTAATGTAAAACTGCGCGAAAATGGAAAGGTCAACTGGGATGGTACTTTCGAGGCGAATTCGCGCGAAAGTGTAACATAAATACTCTAACAGAGAACGGTGTCGATAACTGAACCACGTTTCAGGTCGAGATGTGCCTGGTTCTGAAGAAGGCTCTTAAAGCCTTCAGGGCTGTGTGCGAGAATGTGGCGGACTCGGACAATGCAGTCTCGCTTGAGATGAAGAGTCTCCTACAAGCTTTGACTCTGGTAAGTTTTTTTTACTATTTTCATCAAGCGTCATCTACAGTAGTACAGTACTAAACAAGCTAAATGGCGTCTTTTGCTCAATGTCCAATATTCCTATGTTAGTTCCATATTGTGTTGTCTCCACCTTTTCTTTGATTTGGGCATTTTTCGTAAATAGTCTTTTTTAGTTCATCAAAAACCGCTCGCGGAAGTGTCTGGCCTCTGTTCGAAAGGTGATAAAGTCCAAAAAAACCTGGAAGGCTATTAGGAGCGGGCTCACCGTTGTTCGCCGGTTTTCCGCGGATATTGGCAACGTGGTATGTCTTCTTGTTACTTTCCATTATTTTGCAATAACTGGGGTCGATTCCAAGTTTGTCTTGGGAAACATAATGTTTTGACATGGTGCTATAAACGGTTGAGTAGGAAAAGTGAGAAACAGTGGGTATCTATGTAGTTCTTGGAATTATACGTATTTTTGTAGAAACAATACAAAGCAAAGTATAATAATCATGGTGTTGTAAATAAGAGTAACCATGTTTACAGATTCCGGAGGGACACGTTTTGCAGATTGCTTCTCCCGCTATGGGTCAGTTATTTTTCTTGTATTTATGAACCTGGAACATAAGATTGGTAACCTTGAATTCCCACCAATACTTATGTCTTTACTTTAAGTGCTTGTATCCTGCGGGCTTAACTAAGAGTCGAGTTGTGCCCGAACTTTGACAATTGGCGTTCCCTTTTCCTCTTTTTGGCTTGCATTTTCAACAACACTAGTTTCAGCTGAAGTGGTGCGACTTCGGCGGGACTTGATGCACGCGGACGCTGAAAAGGTGCAGGTCCAAGAAGAGAAGGAGGAGCTGGCAGAAGAAAAGGAGCAGCTAGAAGAGGCTTACGCGGAGCTGCAGGAGCAATTCAAGGACGTGCAGGCCCATCTCGTAATCGCAAATCGCGATCTCAATGCGTAAGTTGTTTCAGGTTTTAGCCTTGATGTTGATCAGTTGATCGACGCTTGTGAACCATTGCCTCTTCCTAAAACAATATATACCATTATCACGTATTCTGTGGTGTGTGTAGAGCGTAAAAGTGAGATTTTTTTGTAAACTTACTATATTTGGCATTCTGTGTAATGGCTGAAGCTGCTGTCTCGTAGGTGCCGGTCTCATGATTTTTGTAGTGAAAACACATTTAGTCTAAATTGCGCAAGAAGAAACATCGAGCAATATAGTAAGCGAGAGCTATGCCCTGTGAACTAAACTGCGCAGCTCTTCATGGGTGTATTTATCTCAGGATGGAGCTGCGCGTGAGAGACCTGGAGCGAGCTGCCAGGTTGGCCACGCAACCTCGTCCTGTCATTCCGACCTCCTCCCAGTCCGCCACCCAGCCCAGCGCCTCCCCCGCCACCGTGACTGTTCGTCCGCCCTACCCTGCGCACCATCTGCCAAGCCGCTCTGCCGCCCAACTGAGATCACCTTTGCCAGGCAACGGACCCCAGAAGAGAGATCGTAAGTTTTCTAATTTGTAGCAGATTGTGGGGGTGCTTCTTAGATCTTGTGTACATTGTCCTGATTCATGATTGCGTACTTACAATTAGTGATGAGAAAATCTTTGCATTTGCTGCTCTATTAGGAAAATTTGAACATTTCCAATTTTGTTTGCGGTAACAATATAAATATGATATTTAGGTGGTGCCACCTTGGGAAACGGCTCCGCTGGAAATGACCCGAAGAGAGTAAAAGTGACCGAGGCACAGGTACGGTACCGTCTGGATTATATACTGTAGTATCTTTGGTTGTGACTTGAACTTTTATCATATCCCCCTATATATCTCGGTAGCTCTGTGTTATTCTTGAACATGTAGCGTAGGCCACTAAACACACATTTATGTATTTTTTCAGGCTCAGTCGACAACAGCGCCGCCCGCGCTGACTACGCAACCGCGCACAATTCGCCAGGTTCCTGCTCTCTCGATCGTCTCTACAGTCTCTACTGTGACTACACAGGTGTGTATCTTCCTCCATTAATGAATCCCGAGCTTTTTCCGAGAAACTGTGTTTTTGAGCTTTTTCCGGCTATTTCCCGAATATTCTCCGACAAGGTCTCGGGCCGAGCTCGGGAGCAGTCTATATGTCCGTTTCCGAGTTTGTTCGTTTCCGATTTTCCGAGTTTGTTCCGACAAATTTTCGTATTTCGAGCTCGGGCCGACTAAAAATCTAGTAGGAAACTAGTAAAAAACTAGCTGTTCTTCTGGGGGCCGAGCTCGGAAACAAAGATCATAATTATATTATGTATATGTATATGTAGTGCAAGTGTTTCATAATGTGCACATTGTGTTTCAGTGTTTCGGTCACTAAGCTTGGCGGACGATCCTCAATATACGGAATTTATTCACCCCTCTTGATTGGTTCATTTTAGTCGTCGTCATCTGCAGTGCTGCCAATGCCTCCCACTTCTGGGCACTCTGTCTCTCGCCCTGTCGGTCCTTCGTCCACGTCTGTCCCGGTCCCCTCGCCGTCTGTAGCTTGCTCCGTGAGCGTAAGTGTCAAATATCTTTGGTTTCCAGGCATAGTTTTCCACAACAGACGTGTCGTTACGTTTTTTTAAGTATATAAGCTGACCGATTAACCATTTCGATTTCTGAATAAGAGACATTTAGAGGTCACTATTGTTTGTAACAATTTATCCCTTCAGATCCCGTCAACAGTACCTGCCGTGAATGCCCAGACTCGCCCTAGTCTCGCACCGTCTCTCCAAGGCTCCGCCCATCGTGTAAGTACAAACATGAGTATCTTTGTCTTGTAAAAGTATCTTAGTTGTAGTGTAAATGCATCAGGGTTACATCACGTTTCGTCACTAAAGCCAACCCTCTTTAGTATGCGCATTTTATGCCCTACGCCCTGATTAACTCGGTTGTATTTTCAGGTTGTACCGGCCTCGTCTGCGTCCCTGCGTGTGCCTTCCTCTTCCTCCACTGGTCCGTCTGCGATAGTTCCTGCTACTTTGTCCGTGCCCGTCCCCACTAATGTAGCATCCTCCGTGAGTATTTGTTCGTTTCTTTATTTGTTCGTTTCTTTTTTTGTCATTTCATATTCATAGCATACCCTAACAGTTTGCAAGTGAAATTTCTACAGTGGAAAAAATGCGCGCAATCGCACTGGCGTTTGGGGACCCTCGTTCCAGTGCAATGTTACAGATTAAATACTGAGACCCCTTGTCTGCGTTGTGCGTAATGTGCGTTACATTGTCGAATGAGTATCGGCTTTATGGCTTGTTATTTTTGGAATGTCTGCGTTGTGCGTAATGTGCGTTACGTTGTCGAATGAGTATCGGCTTTATGGCTTGTTCATTCCTTCAATCAGAGTACATGGCGACAATTATAGGCATTGTTTTTAGTATATTAACCCCTCCAGGTTCTGTCATCGTCCACGATCCCTTCCAGTAGTTCTATCCATCGAGTCCATCCAATTGCCGTCCCCTTCAACCCTGTTGTCACACCCGTCAGTTTCCTAAGTCATGTAAATATGTTGCATATGAGTGTCAATGTATATAGGTCTCGTTGTGCTATGATCACTACGTTTAACCGTTCGACTTGTCAACGCGCAGTTCACTCCGATTATCTCGTTTTGTATCTTCAGGTCCTGCCGACCGCGTCCTCAGCTTCTCTACTGTCGTCTCCTCCCGTTCCCGTACCGCCTCGCCCGGTCGCCGTCTCAGCCGTTAGTGTCTATAATCTCTAATCGTGTAAAGCATTGTATGTATATGTAGTCTAAACGTATATGCGTTGGACATATTATGCTGCGGCCACTACGCTTAACGGACGAACTGCAATATGGAATTCGTAGCCCGATTTAATCTCTAATCGTGTAAGGCATTGTATTTATATGTAGAGTGAAAATATAGTGGAAATATTATGCCGCGGTCACTAACGGACGAACTGCAATATGGAATTCATACCCCGATTAACTCGTTTGTATCTTCAGGTTGTGGTTCTGCCACCCAAGTCATCTGCTGCCGTGTTTGTGCCAGCTGTACTGCCGCCTCGTGTTATCCAAGCCGTCCCTCCACTCCCCGCCTCAGCTCCTTCTCCTTCTGTGAATGCCTCCTCCGTAAGTTGTCCATATATATCCGTTACTTTGTTCTATGTTTTTTGCACTACGTATGTGGTGGTAGTGATCGTGGAATTGATATTCTTCATATGGAGCAAATACAAACTTGACTGGTTACTGTACGCTTAGCTCTTGTGATATATAGCTATCGCAGCGCCAGGGGCCTTATTCTAGTTCCGTCAGAGAACTTAACGACAGCCGTCCTGATTGAGTTGTATTCTACCTTGTTTTTGGGCAATTATCTCGTACTTTTCACCGCAATTGAAATTTACAGAATATTCTTATCCGTTTAGCGGACCACCCAGCAGCAGGTGCAACAAGCACAACAAGCACCACAACATCAGACACCGCAGACTCAACAGCCAACTCAGCAACAATCGCAGCAGCCACCTCAGCAGCAACATCAGCCTGGAGGAACTGCTTCAGGTAAATCAACTAATTCGTAGCGTGATAGGGATTGGCCGCTGCAGGGTGTGTGGCATACCCCGCTCTAGCCTCTACGGTGCATTTGACCACTCTATATCGAGGAATATGTACAATTTCTTATGGCGCACGCGTGGCGCACCAAAGTCAATCTTGGGGCGCTTCTGCCGCGCGCCTGTAATATGTGCGCAGTATCTGCACAAATCAGCACTTTTGTGCCCACACGGCTGCACCGCCGACTGTGGCGTCCTTAGTCCTTTCTCTGTTCGCCGCGATGGCGCGGCGTTTTATCCGTGCATTCGCGAGCATCAGTAACGTTCGCGAGTGGTAGTGGAAAGTGAACTTTGTTAATGTTTGTTTATACGATGTGCTTTCAGCGGTTAATGGAAATGTGAATGATGGTGGGGATCGTTCTGAGAGGAGTTCCCGGAAGAGAAGAAGCTGTGAGTCTTGTTTTTTGAAACTTTTAAATGTATACATACGTTCATGTCCATTTAACTGTTTTGTTTCGGGACATGGCTTTGAGCTGTCGCAGTATACTGCAATATGGAGTGAATTTTGTCTTTTATAACATTGGGTTACAAAAGTGTGCTTGAGGTTGGTAGACTTATGAGTGTTTACACTTTTCTTTCAAACCCTAGCGTACGCCCGCCAGCGAGCCTCGGGACTCACCGGCGAAGTTTATGCCCTGTTTCAAACTTGAGTTGACCTTGGCCAGCCAGATTTTATACAAGTTGAACTTATTGTTTAGCCGCTGGATCTGACTCTGAAGGATGTGACGAACATCCCGGTGATAAGAAGCGTAGAAAGAAGGAGAAGAGGGACGGCGAGGACCAGACTGATGCAGGACAGGACGATAGTGGTGTGATGGAAAATGACTGTGGAACCGCACCCACTGCCGCCCCGCAGCCCATCCTTACCCAGGTAAGTAAGGAATACATATGAGTTGTTTATTTTTGCTTGCTTATTGATGTTGTGGGGTTATTGTATGTCAGGATTACCGGTAGATTTTTCAATTTTAGGAGTTTAGAGATTATCTCCAGCGGCTTTGGTTATACCAAAATCGATTAATATGTGATTGAATTCTAGTATTTTGTTTCCAGGTGTCTGTTCCTGCGGACGGAGAGACGTCGGTGGATTTGGACCCAGTCGCGTCTCTGCCGCTGGATGTCACGCCTCCTTCCGAGGTATGTATTGTTTGCGCTCTGGATATAGGCTTGGTAATCTCTGTGTCTAGCTTCGACTTCGATTTTTTCGAATGCTTTTTACTTAAGAACAGTATTGTGCATGGTATGTTTTATAATCTGCGGATTTTTACGAACCACGTACAATACCGCTTTAATATTTGTGAAATCAGTTTCTCTTTGTAGAAGGAGAAGGACGATGCTCCCGCCGATAAGAAGGATGCACCAGACGTTCCGGCGCCACGTAGGAGATCTCGTGGACAAATGGACGAAGAGACCTCGAAGGCTCAAGTAAGCAATCGATATATTTGCTTTGACTGTGATCAGTATTATGGCTTACGAAACATAATGTTATTTATGCGCCATTCAGAATTAGTGTTCGGGATTAGATATGAAATGAGCTTTTTGCATGAAATTGTTCTTTTACACTGGATTAAGCTTACGCTTAGACACTAAAAGATCGAAAATTAGGGTACGGGGTAGGGTACTGTACCCAGATCAGCCCATCATCAAAGTTCCAAACAAGCCCTTATGGGCTAGTTAATGCAGTATAACATCCGGTTTTTGAAACTGTTTTGACCCGTTTTGAGCAACTCTATTTTCATGTTTTATGTGAATGAATATAATTAGAGTACAAAATCGCGCATTTATCTGCGCACAATGCATGGGAATCGAGCGTCCCAAGTACGGTTCAAAAAACGGATGTTATACCGCTCTGCGGTCGCTCACTATGTTCGCTCACTACTAATCTTTTTTTTTCAGGAAGATGCTCTTGAGAAAGCGTTTGAGGACGAAGACGATGAGTAGAGTTGTAATGGAGAGGACGGGCTGGTTTACCCTTTTTATTCCCTTGAATTGTGATACTACCGTGCTACTTAATTTTGGAATCAACATATTTGTTCTTTTTTCTTTTAACTGACGGATGGAGTATAAGTATATGGGGGTGTTCGTTTATTTTTCATTTTGTATTTAAGAGTGAAAGTATTGTAGTCTGTAGCGTGTAGTGGCCGGCTTTTAATAGTTTTATTTTTTTCAACGGCTATAGTTGTGTGTGTGAAATGTGGGAATATTCTGCTGAAGCCAGCAATCTTGATTATCTTTGAGAATTCTTTTGTGGGCTTTTCTATTTCTCTGTCGGCTAACGGCTTTGCGGTGTTACGAATTCGAATACGGTACAATGGCTCACATCTCTTATTTTTTTCAGTTTTTTTCTCTCCTGCTACCTTTTAGCGCTTTATCATCTTTCTCACCTCTCTGTCTTTCTGGACTGTCTCATATCTCTGTCCCTCTGCATGTCTTTTTTACAGTCTTTACTTTTGCACTCTTGGCATGTCAGCTTTCAGCATCGATATTTTCCTCTAAAGTGGCACAGCGCGCATTCGAGCAGTAAGGGCTTCATTCCACTCCAGTGCAACTTTGTAGTAAGTTTACGAATCCATCATTGGCGGGCACTTTTTGACACATAACTTCATTCTTTCTTTGTAAAACGGCACATTCTACGCGCGCATTCGGGATTGCGTTTGGCATTATATCATGGCCGCTTATTTTCGCAGATATATCGGGCCTTACTATTTTCACAGTTTTATCACGGACCTTACCTCTTTTCGCAGTTATATCACTTGCATTACCTATTTTCGCATTTGTATCACGGGCTTATTCATTTTCGCATCCCATGTTGGTTTCGGGCAGGTATTTTCACAAATTTTGCATTTCCTTCTGGCATTAGTTTATTGTCAGCGCAGCAAACGTTTCTGTTTTTCTGAGGTGACCTTGAGCGCATCAGTATTTTTGCGGGCGTTTTTCCTACTGCATCCCATGAACTTGTTTGTTTCTTGATAGTTCACACAGTCCCTACTTACAAAATGGGCTTCCAGTTTCTTGCGCGTTTTATTGGGTGTATGGCACTTCCAGTTAGAGTTGTACGTCGGTTTTAGATATTATTCAGATCTTCCAAGTGCATTATGCTTCCAAAATGCAAAAAAATCGCGGTTTTACAGTATTCCTTGAATCTTGACCGTCACGTCGCCTTCAGTCTCTCCTTTTGTTTCGAGGTTTACGAAGCCTTACTCTGGTTTACCGTTGGCTAAGAAAGTATCCGCAGTTAATTTTGATGGTTATTTACTACTCAATTCATTTCCTTGGTTATTAGGCGCTTTGCGTTCAGAAAATTTGGCTCTCAGTTCGGTTTCCGTATTATAATTCTCTGTGGTCACAGCGTGGTGACGCGTGCTGATGCTTTGCTTTTGGCATTAAGCTCACTAACAAATCTTCATTTCACATGTATTTATGCTTGCGCATTAAGTTATCATTATCAGCGTTCGAGCTTTTACAATTTCAATCAGGTTTTGGCGGTGCACGTCGACGCAGTTATCTTATGGTAAAACACATTTTCGCTCAGCATATCGCGTTGCAAGCGAGGTTTTTTCATTCTTCCATTCGGCAGAGTTCCTTTCTTAACGCATGCAAACGTTATGTTTTTGGGTTTAGTTTTTGCCGCGACGCGACCAATCCATTCCTGGCGTAGTTTCGTGTGTTGAGTCTGGCGTGTCTTACCCATACCCTTGCAGTATTACAGTAAGTTCGAGCTTGATTCCGTTTTTTCCACTCCACTCACTCCACTCTTCTTTTTATCTTCACTCCACTACTGTGGTTCCTATCCATGCTGAATTTTATTTTTCAAGGAATTTTGCTTTTGTGAAAATTACACTAGTTTACGTTGTTAGTTGTGATTTCTCAAGTGCATCACTCTATTTGGTGGGTGGATGTTCAAAAAGTTCCCAACATTGGGTCCGGGTGCGTGCATACGCATTTACACCTCAAATTTAAAATTTAAACTCTATGGCTTGCTTTCTTGCAATTTTTCTATTGATATTTGTATTATTCCCGGTGATTGGTTTGCAGCCTAGGTGCTTACTTTTCTTAGTTTCTAAGTGACAATGGAAAGATTTTCCGTGGGTATTCATTATTCTGATGCCAAGTACTATGCCTCGCGCACGCGCACGCGCTCAGCGAACAGTTGATAGTTCACTGCAGCTGCAGTTTCCCTTTATCACCTTTTCTTGTTTGTGTCGCCGCTTGCGGCAGTTCGTATCACACAACACAGCTGCATCCTTCCGGCATGTATGTATGTCCCCTGGTTATTCAGTGGGAATATACATTAAAAATATTTATCTTAAGCAAACAAATAAACGAAAAGAACAGTAACAACAAATAAATGCAAAGGTAACAACCGGTTGTTCGGCTATTCTCAAGAATCGGATGAGCCACTTCCGGCAGCCTGCTCTCGGGATCCAGTGTACTGATACTTGTGGTCACAATGAAGGGCACCGTCAGTGCATTAGCGCATTCTACAACGCGCTGTTCCGAAGAATGGGATCAGCTACTTAAATCAGCATGCAGCTGCCTTCGAGGCAGCTACTGTGCTAATACATTCGAGGATTTGGCTAAGTCGTCATGTCATCACTCAATCACTCTTCAGTGCGTAAAATTACGCATCAAAAAATTCGCATATCAACCATCCCCAGAAGCTATTGGCAATGCAACTATACTTTTGAGTGAAGCGCGTAACTGATTGATTTCGTTTCCACCATCATTGGAACGATATCCAACTTTATGCATCGAAATTGCACCCTGATGCCGTACAGCCGTAGCATATTATATGGCTTTCGAGCCAGCTATTCCCAATAGTAGGATCAGCTACCTACCGCAGCCTATAGCTACTTTCGAGCTGCTAGTGTGCTGATATGTTTGGCAACAGTAACGGTCATCGCGAGCACAGTTGCTGGTCGTAAATCAGTGCGTAAAATTACGCAGCAGTCCACGCATGTGAAGTTGCTGGTCGTAAATCAGCTCGTAAAATTACGCATATGCCATCTCCAGAAGCTATTGCAAGTGTAAATAGATTCCTTTTCCACCATCAATGGAACGATATCCAACTTTACACATCGTAATTGCACCATGGTGCGGTAGCGTATTGTATGGCTTTCGAGCCGGCTGTTCCTAAGAATAGGATCAGCTACCTACGGCAGCCTATGGCTACTTTCGGGCTCATAATGTACTGATATTTTGGCACCAGTGACGATCATGTGTGTGTAGTTAATGGTCGTAAGTCAATAAAATTACGCATTAACCACCTCCGGATTGTCTTTGGTCAGCTCCAGAGGCTATTACAACTACGGCATGATGTCTGAGCTCGCCATTAGTGAAGCACAACTACGGCATGATGCCTGCGCCCGCTAATATGTAAAGCACAACTACGACATGATGCCTGGGCTCGCTAATATGTGAAGCACAACTACGGCATGATGCCTGTGCTCGCTATTATGTGAAGCACAACTACGGCATGATGCGTGGGCTCTCTACTACGTGAAACACAACTACGGCATGATGCCTGTGCTGGCTATTATGTGAAGCACAACTACGGCATGATGCCTGTGCTCGCTATTATGTGAAGCACAACTACGGAATGATGCCTGTGCTCGCTATTATGTGAAGCACAACTACGGCATGATGCCTGTGCTCGCTAAGGTGTGAAGCACAACTACGGCGCGATGCCTGGGCTCGCTATTAAGTGAAGCACAACTACGGCATGATGCCTGTGCTCGCTATTTTGTGAAGCACAACTACGGCATGATGCGTGGGCTCTCTAATATGTGAAGCACAACTACGGCATGGTGCCTGGGCTCGCTAATATGTGAAGCACAACTACGGCGCGATGCCTGGGCTCGCTATTAAGTGAAGCACCACAATGACATGATGCCTGCGCTCGTTATTATGTGAGTCAGCTCATGCCTTGCTCAATGTAGTTCACTGACTGAGGATAATCAACCAAAAGAGATTGAAAGTTGATCAACTTTGATTGACAACGATTGGTTGCCTCGCATCCCCTGGTGTAGGTGGACCCAATCAATATCTACACAATGTCTGGTCACAGTCAACTTCCGGAGCATAATTGTGCGGAAAATCACGCTGCAGCCAACTCCGAGTTGTCACTGACGATTGTCAAGCCTCTTATGGTAGAGCTGTGCTCCACACTGCTGAGATCGAGTAGGACAACTGTGGGGCTAGTGACGCCGCAAAAATTTGGGTAATTAACGATGAAACTAATTTTCGCTGATTGTTCTTCAGCTCGGTTTCTGTCTGTGGTCTGTGACTCATTCCACAGGAGATTTAGTCCAAAAAGAGATTTTTGTAGACTATAGTACAACACAGGATTTTGAATCCTAACCTACGCATTTTAAGATCATTGCCCACTAGCTAATCCTGTGTTTGAGATAGATGGACAAGTGTGCCTGGGGGTAATTTAGAACTAGAAGAAAAAAGCTGTCTAGATGAAGTGCGCGTTAGTTACTTGTCGGTGATCCTAATTGAGGCTGTAGATTGGCTGAATAACAACTTCTAGCATTGGGTTGGTCAGGGTTTGATTTTGTACATCTGGTGTGGGGAGCCACTTTGGTATCCCATATCAGGTGCGCCCCAATCAGGCTCCTGGGCTTGCCTATGTTAGGCGTAGGGGCCACCCGCTGGCCAACGGCAAGAGGGGCGGGGTTTTCACCCAACCTGGGTCCAAGGGGTTGTTGTGTATGAGGTAGTGGACCACTACCTAATACATGACAACCCTAATCAGACTAATCTCCCCTTTCAGATCCTTGATGCTGTCCCGAATTGGGACAGCAACCCTTTTCAGGTCCGCTCCTTGGTCCGCTCGGCAGCCGGTTGGGTGCACCCTGGGTAGGGGGACCGCTCCGGTTCCCCCCACCAGGTGTATCCCAACCTGGCTTCCGGACACTTCTAATCCTTTTCAGGTCATCGAGGGGCATTAGGCTTTTGTATCTTTTGTGCGCTCTTAAAGCCACTAAAATTCACACCATTTCTCTTTTGAGCGAGCTCTTAAAGCCGCTCAACTCACTAATCGTTCATTTCAGGGATAAAAGTCAATGTGGTTGTTCTAATTAATTAATTATTTCAGGGTTTATTTTATTTTTGTTCGACGATTATTGTGTTTATTTCGCTTTTGTTTGTGATTTAGGCTTAGGACCTGTCTTCCGTACACTGTAATTTTATTTGTTGCAGGTATAAAAGCAGAAATCACTCTGTGGCACTCTGGCTACTCGACCGGATGACTGGTTATTAGTATTGTGGTAGGATCTACGTCATGTTGAAGGTATGGGTTTACAGTTTTACTTCTTAGTAGTTGAAACTGAAGGGATTTTAAATAGTTGTGGTAATCACACTACTAGGTTTATGGTTCTCCAAAGAGTTCTCATTTGGCACTTGTAATTTGTCACCTACCGTACCACCTACCGGTTCTCGCTTTTGTTTCCTTGGTCTATTTTCTGTATACTTTAGAGATCAACTAGCTCTATGATTTCATTTCCGCGAGAGCCTTGTTCCCCTGGGTAGTGAGCAACGTGGGTGGTCCAATGGTCGCATCGCCTCGGGTAGGAACTGTTAGTAGCTCTTGAAATTCAATTTGTTGGTTATCGGTGGCTTTCTGTGCATTTGGCTTGCTTTGAAATGTTTGAGTATACATGAGATATTCAGAACTCGTTGGATAGTTTTCTTTCTCTCGCTTATGTAAGAGTATTTCAGTTGATCTAGTAAAAAACTGATGTTCGTTTGTTTAAAATTCACGAGTCGTCTGGATCTGATCTATGTTTCAGGCATATTCTGCCCTACTGTAACTTCGGTCAGCTGGCACGACCACGGCTATGCAGATGCAGATGGGCATGACACACAGCAACATCTCATCGTTTCTCCCGTGGAATTCGGGTATGATGAATGTTGTGTTATTTGTGGATGTCATAAAGCTATGAGTACTCCTATTTTTGGAAATGAGGCTGGTTTTGTGACTGAATCACTGAATTACTGTCTGTGTTCACCGTGTTTGAGATCTGTCATATCTCCCACCTCCGCGTATCCTATGTACTTTACGTTTGTGGCTCCCTACAGCGTCACTCCCATTTAACTATCCGGTGGATTAGTTTCTGTTCTCCAATCATCAGATAACATTGTGCGCAGAAGTGCTGAGTCTGTTCGTAAAGAATTGATGTTTCAGGCACAGTCTGCTCCACCGACCTTCGAGGGCATCTCGCACGACTATGCGAGATCTCGCACGACTAGGGACGTGAGGGCATCTTGCACGGCTAGGGACGTGACCGCCGCCGAGCAAGCAACCGTGCTCGACCACGACGAATTGTTCTTCAGTGCTGAGTGCTGAGACTACTACGTGGCTCCTGTTGGATGTGATGAAGGTTTGTTTATTTGTGAATTTGTGTATCTTTTAAAGCTATATCGACCCCTCAAGCGCTCGCTTTGACCTGATAAAGAGGCAGTATTGAAAATGTGACGGGCTGGTTTTGGGTCTGAATCACGTGTTCACCGTCGTAGTTTGAGTCGTATCCGTACAGGGTCTGAATCTAAATATCGAAGTTTTATTTCAGATTGTGACGTGTTGGACCGGACAATGTGGACCGGACAATGGAACACTTTTGCATCCCTGCGCCTATTATTGTACTTTTATTTTAGTGTTCTCAACGATGTTGTCGGAAGTTCGAGGAGCGACTCCGAACTCCGAACGACCACAGTTGGCTTCTAATTATCAGGGAAGGGACCGTGAACCAGGAACTATGTGAGCTTTTTATTATTGTAGAAGGGAACCCTTCATACAACTACTATTACAACCAAGGACTACTGTTACAACTGGTAGTGGATTTCTATGAAAGTGTGCAGTAGTTTATCCTACTTACAGTTATACGTAACGTGGTAGCCGTTCGTAGGCCTGGTTTTGCGTTGCTGTTCTGAATTCTCACCTTCATTGGTACTGTGTTGGGTACTGTAATTTTGAGCGGTCAGATTGGTTTGAGCGTTTGAGTTTTGTTTGACTGAATCCGGACTCATATAAAATATTTGTGATAGCAGTTTTCGCCGTGTTTATGTTTGGTGTCAGGTATGTAAACCCCGGCGTGATGTTAGATCGTTAATGGCCTTGGCCTTAGGGCATAGAAGAAACAAGTTCATGGGTTGGCACTCACTCTGTGTTATTATATTTGCGGCGCTCACTCGGTGATCTATCAAGGCTGTGTAGTATATCGTGTAAATACCCGGTTTATGCATGAATTTTTGGAAACTAATGTAGTTAAAGTTTGAAAATTGTAAAGTCCCTACAATGGTTGATACGCTGGTTACGTTCAATTTTCAAATCTTTATAGTTTAAGCTCGGCGATGTACCACATGAATTGCAAGGTACACCTCTATATTTGACTTTTGCTTCAATCTTCAGTCGATCGATGACGTGGAGTGCTCTATTAACTGGGGATGTTACAAGTCACGCGTGGAGAACAACTGAACATTGTTGTCTGCAATACATCAACATATCAAGGAGGGAGGTCGCCCCAACCGCCCAGCTACCCGCTAGAAACATCACTGGCCTTAATCTTGGTCAGTTTGTGAAGTTGTTTGAAGCATATTTTGTTGCTTTGGAATCGCACCTTTCCGAGAGGATTTCACCGGTTACTGTAGGGTTGAGCTGTTTGAGCTCTCAAGTGAATCAATATCTTGAAACTTTCTCTTAACCATTTATCTGGGGACCTTTTTGTGTGCAGTGCAGCCACATTCATGATGATCAATCTTTGCGATGGCAGTTTTCGTCGTGTTTCAGTTCCGTTTTAAATATAAATGCGAAGTACGCTGAATAGTGATGTTTAATACGTTTGTCATAATATTTGGAAGCTGACTTAGTGCTTCAATTTTCAGTCGGTCGATTGCGTTCTCTTTGGAAATATTGCAGGGGAAGCAGGAGAACAATGGGTATTTGTGTCTTCCTGTCTGCTACACCGCAACGTGTCAAGGAGTTGGCCGTTTCGCGCCAACCGCCCGGCTACAGGATAGAAACATCGTTGACCTTGGTCAGTTTGTGAAGATTTGTGAGGCGTATTTTGTGTGAATCAACATCAATATGTGAAAATTTTCTCTTTACCTATCAGGGGACTCTTTATGTGCAGCCATTGATAATTGCATGTAGAAAGGGTGTCCTAACTTCTTAACTCACCTCCTAGCAAGAGTTACTGTTACTGCTGCTAGCGATGACACTTCACTATGTGTCAATTTCATTATGAACATGCAAAACTCTTGAAGAAAATCCAAACTCACTTCTGAGCTACTACCACGACTATCACCACAACTTCACTGTATCCATGTGACTTATTCTATATTCATATTCATGATTAACTTTTGTTTCATTCAGATTATCAATGTGAAACACTCCGAAGGGTGGTGTTTTATGCAGCGCCCTGTTGGCACAGTAGTAAACTAGTACAGGTTCGTCACTCATTCACTGCACCTTTACACTAGTATGTGATATGCAAGTGCTGTTCCTGCAAATTCATCTCTGTTTTAAAGTAATCGATGCGCCATCTCACAGGCATGCAAAAATGTATGTGTTCGAATTGATTGAATCCTGGATTTTACCTTTAATTTTCAGCCGATTACGCGGAGTGGTGTAAGGCGTCAAATGTGGAAGTGGAATTGCTGCCAACGGCTTCTGGGGAACAAATGGTTTGTCTGCTACGCCTCAACATATCAAGGAACAACTGCCCAACTATTCGATGTTTGACAGTGGTCAGTTTGTGTTTTAAACAATTTGAAGCCTTTTGAAGTTGTCATTAATTAAGGGGTCAGGGCCACGCCGTTGCGGGAGTCCCTTACTTTTCTAACGCCGCAAGCCGGGGATATCAGAAATATTACCGTGAACACCGTATTTCATTGTGGCAAAAGTTTCTAGAGTTATTCACATGTTAACGGTTTCATGAGCTACCGTTCTTAGGATGGGAAGATACGTGAGAGGGTGTGTGGCATTGAAATTTAAATAGGCCCCTATAAACTGAAGTACTCTGCTACGTCCCGCGTTCGCTTCTGATCTAGAAGAATTCTGGACTTTGCGATGCCGTCCGTACCTTCTTGTATCCATCTGACCTTTTAAACGTTCGGAACGGCAGTTTTTGTAGTGTTTCAATCCCGTTATATGTAACTCCAAAGAGTGATGTTTCTGCTTTGCCACGTTTTGGTACAGTAAACTCATACAGGCTTGCCATTCATTTAGACTTTTACGTGTCAGTATTCAGTATGCAATTATCTTGCATATATTTCTGGAAATTCAGCTCTGCAAAGTTACTACAATTCTGCGAAGCGTCTGGTTTTATTGCGGTTAATTTTTCAAGTGATCGTAGCGAAATCTCCATATTGTAATTGTGCAGTACGAATGGTTCAGACATCCTAGATCTGTCTTAATGCTCCCGTTTTCAGCAACATACAGTGTTGTTTGTATTCAAGTTTGGAGTGGTGCGGTCGTTGGATTTCGCTTCACAAGAACACATTTTGGAGAACATTGACGTGAACTCCGGGTTGTGGTATCCAGCTCCAGGGACCTCAAGGAGTCCGAACTAGGTCGGATAAGGTACGGTATATTTTATTATACTTTATTAAAGAAGGCACGATTGCTTTGCTGTAGTTGTGTGGGCGTGAAGCTCCCTAAATCCCCATACACATGCCAAGTCTCTTTGCTCACCGAGGTTCAGTTGATATATGTGCGGTGTACATTTTGGCGTAGCAGACGGATAGGAGGGTTGGAATGAAAATAGAATGGCATGGCACTTGAGCTTATCTGTGCGTGAAAATAAAGCGAAAATCGATGCAGAATAAGAAAAAAGGCGGGCGACAACTTCGCCCATCCTTGTCAGGTTCTCGCGAAAGGATGCGAAAGTGCACTCACAAGAACGTGGCAACCGTCTGGTGAAGGCACCTGTTCGTCAGTGATCCAATTACTGTAATCACTCCTGACTTCTTTAGACAAGGGATCCCTACAGGATGGAACGACGACTGTATATTGTGTTGAGCAAGCCCTGACAACGACTAGACCCTACGAGTTGAGCCCAATAGAGGTTGACACTTTTGTTAAATAATTAACATTGAACGAATATACTTAAAGTTGGATATGAATGGTTGATTTGTTTCCTACCGATAATTTCATTGTACACGTTGCGGCTAACGAGCTAATGAATGATATGGGGGAATTGTTAAGTGTTAAGCTAAACAAACTCAAGCCTACTAGCAGTTGAGAACTGATATAAATACGTCACTAAAGTCGGGGCTCCGGGGGGATGTTTGCAGTTTCACATTCTACATCTACATATGTACACATACTCGTTTATGATTCGAGGGATAGGTGTGAAGTGTTTAAATACACTGACATTAAGTTTCTGTTTTGTTTTCATTGTGGAACATTGTTTTCATTTTCACTGATGATATTTTCACTCATTGTTTTCATTTTCACTGATAGCTAATTTTAATTCAGGTCTTAACGTGCAGCATAGCATCTAAACAGTAGTGATGAGAGGTTTCTAGAAACTTTTCCATATCCAATAACATATACAGCTTTTTACAGACACACTCAAATCTGGGAGCGTTGCTCATGTGGGCGGAAACAACGGTGTCGATTGGAACTGTGCGCAATCGGGCGCTTCCTCCTTATAATGTCCACCCAGGATGGACCACCCAATGAGACGACCCAAGATGGTGGTACTCCCCACGAATGTCCATCCGGGATGGACCACCCAAGAAGAATATCATCAAAACCGAGCAGTCACTATCGGCCAAAGTTGGTTTTATACATATGAGAACTTTCTACTGTTGTTGGTCCTAGAACTTTTTGTTTCGTATTTGGGTTTTTAGAGAGAAGTTGATTTTGACTTTAGTTTCTAGCCTAGTGAGTCAATCCGGTTTTCTTCAGTGAACGGTTGTCCATCTTGTATTGGCTGCAAGCGTGATGATTAGCGTATTCGCCAAGTCGGTCCCAAATGCGAATCGCTCTTCCGACAACTCTTCATGTCGAATACGACCTACAGTACCTGCCAAACTCGCTATCTGAAGGTTTGTTATCACTCGTTTCGGGTTAACATTCGCATTACACGTTTTGCCTGTGAAAGGTCGTGTATTAGATGTTGTTCAGAAGCAAAGACTTTACAGGAAGAGCACTAGAGGGAGAATAAGGGAGAAGAATAGAGAAAGAATAAAAGAACTCAGAATTAAGTGAATGTCGCATGTTTCATCGTTGCCGATGAAATTCGTAACGGATTAAGTATTTTAGTGCAGCGATCCTTTCTTTTGAATGAAGCTTGCGAATGAAGTTACTCGGTCTGGGATGTCCCCACCCAGAAAGGAACACCCAGGATGCCAAGCATAGACCACCCGCGGAGGATGTCATCAATGCCAAGGTAAGTTGGTTTTATATACGTGAGAAATGAGAAGTTTTTACGGATCATATAGATGTGAAGAATTTGTTGATTTGTGTTAGTGGCTTGAATTTTAGCCTTTGTTTTCATATCTTCTTTTTTGAGTTCGACTTTGTATTTCCGTTCTAACAATGTGAGTTCAAATCCGGGTTTCTTTTCAGTGAACCTTCACAGCTGATCTTGTATTGGATGCATCCCTGATTGGCCGAATTCTACACTCTATGTCTCTCTCTCTCTCTCCTACTTCTCGCACTTCAACTTGGGGATCGATGGCATGGCGATGACCTACTAGTACCAGAGACTGACATCGTAAAGGTTTGTTACCAGCTCCTGCTAACGTGATGTTGTCACTGTGGGGAAACAGGAAACTGCTAATGCAAATGCTCGGCCAAAATTTCAAACTGGAACATAGTCCGTAAAATGATGTGGATTTGGTACTTCTAAGGCTTTCTCGATGTCGAGTGTGTCTACGTCGAGTTGGGCCAGTACTTTACTTGAGTCCTTCGTGGTAATGGATAGTGGTAGTGACTAGCGTTCCTAGTTGGACAGAAGGACCACCCAACAGCGACCAGATGTAAACATCATGCCCCATGTTACAGTATGCCCTCCCCTCGTTGTTCCTCCGGGATACCGCATGTTCTGTAAAGACATTTTCGTTTATAATTTCAGGTTACCGGCTGGGATGTCACCTAGAAAGGACCGTCCACGATGGCCCTCCCCAAGAAGGACCACCCAGGATGGTCATCCACAAGGACAGAAGGGCCACCCAACAGCGACCACACACAAAGGACCACCCGCGAAGGATGTCATCAAACAGTCATTATCTGGCAGAGTGCGTTGCTTTTATACAAATGAAAACTGTCTGCCTAATAAATAGAGCTTTTAAGTGCGCGTTCGCGAACGTGGAAATTGTACTTCAAAACCGATCTACACCTTCATGCTCAACAAAAACTCGGTCAATTTGTGTCTTCGTGCTAAGACTTTTATTTGCACTCCTACTGTCATGTCGTTTCAATGTCCGCTTATGTATGGAACGCGAACGTGCACTTGAATTAAACTTTTGCACTTTCCGCGTTCACGAATGTGCAGTTAAAAGTTCTATGACATATAGAAGTGAAGAACTTGCTCGATTTTGTGCTAGTGACTTGAATACCATTCACTACTTTTGTTTTCACAATGCTTCTTTTGAGTTCGTTTCGGATTTCTTTTTTCATACTCTTAAAGCCATGGCCGTCGCACTGACGAGACCCCACCATGGTAAAACTCCTCGTATGCGACTGGGGTCGAAACGGGGTCCCATATTTCTAATATGGGCCATATTCTAATATGGGCCATATTACTTCTGTTTTTAATTATTATTGCACTAGTACATATGTATTATAGTTTTCCTTTTATCTAACAATGTGAGTTCAAATCCGGGTTTCTTTTCAGTGAACGTGAAAGTCCTACATCGCTCTTTGACTGTTGTCCGTGCGGATCCTTGATTACCGTATTCTCCAAGTCGGATAAAGACACTCGTTCATCTACTCAACTGCTTCTACCCGACAGCTTTCTCGGTCAGCTGTATCCGGATGCTGTCTTTCTGAAGGTTTGCTACCATTCGTTTCGGTTTTATTATAATGCTATATTTAAGACCATTTCGATGCAAGTTTAACGTTAGGAACTCGGGTTGACCAAGATCATCGTAATTGTTTGCTTCTTCACCTTTTTACATATTTGCTTCCAATAGTTGTACTTCACATAATTATACTTCAAACAATTATAATCCAATAATTATACTCCAAACAATTGTGTAGAAATAGTAATAAAGAAAAGGCAAGTGTTGTGTAGAAGTATTCTGCTTACAATTAGCGCGTCAACGAAATTCTGAGTATCGATGTCTACAATTACTAACCTACTATAATATAAGGAATTTTGTTTAGAAGTTTCCGACTGTCAAATAGAACGAATCAGAACTTCGGATGCACCAAGCAAGCAAGCTTCATAAAGAAGCTCAGCTCTTGGACCCTGACGGAGTGGCAGCTCTTGGACGCTGACGAATCCGTGACAAGTTAGGGTAAACATTTTTGGGGTGAACGCGTGGTGTGTCTTTCAATTCAAGAGGGTTGTCCCATTCTTTGGGAACACGCGCCAAAATCTCGCTCGCAGATAGTGAGCCCTGGATGACAACATAAAGTAAACAAAGAAAAGGATGTGCGGCGCTATTTCTTCGCCGCACTGTTTCGCACCATTTTTTCAATGGGTACGTAAATATATTTGACGTTGAAGACTGTGCATCTCTAATTTCCACGCGAAATCTTTATTCCGTTTGCTATTAAAAAGTTCTGGCGAAGTCCGGCGAACGAAGTCGTGGCTAATTTGCCGCTCACCTGGCCCGACAAGATCCTGTACGAACTATTATACAGTATATTCGCTCTAGGGGAACATCCTTTGTTTTTCCTAAAAGAACAGCAGGAACGCAGGAGCGTAAGCCGCTTACTTAGTTGAAATTAAGCCAAAATGCAAAATTTGAATGTAGGTGATCGATGTACTAATTCTAAGGGAGTACCCTGTCCAAATGGTAGTCTTTGATTTTGGTTGTTTTAGGATTAGGAATCTCTGCTGGGATGGGATGGTTCTCGCTCTCTACGACTGTACTCGGTTCAGCTGCTCAGCTACTCGATTCAGCTGCTCAGCTACTCGGCTACAACGGAATTCAGAACCACATGATATGGAAGGTAAGCCACATGTGATGTTAGGACTGTTTCCCTGTATTCTACACCTATTTTTTTACTGCTTACTTCTTAAACTTGCATGTTGAGCTTCGATCCTTCCCTACAATTCAGGTAACATGACTGTTGGTAATATCATATTACAGGGATTAAATGCGGTATCTCTTTATTTTCTACCCTTCTTACCGTACACCTTTCTTTGCACTAGTAACTACATAACATTCTCTCATTTTAGTTCCCCAGAATCTTGAACACCCAATCAGTGCATGTGCATCCGGCTCGGATCGCTCTTCTGAACAATCTTCGTCATTCGTCACTACTGTAAGTTGATTTGTGTCTGCTACGCGGCGCACGTGCTGCCTACATAGTTGGTGCGCAGTGCGGTGCGACGGGTCCGGAGTTGTATCTAGTGTCATCGAAGGTGTAAATTCAAGCTGGCGAAACTTAGCGCATACCACGCGCCTTTTTCCCGGAATTCCACCTTCATTCGACGCACTTCGAAGCGAGCATCAGTTGTGTCATATTGCCAGAGATGAGCGGTGCAACTGGCTCTGTCGTCTGAAATCATATCTGCGTTACATTAGTTTTTGAACATTTTTTCTGTGTGTGGTAGTTGCATGTAGACGTAAACACTGAGGCTCACTTTTACAGTATACCATTTTGAGTCAATTAAAACTTCACATTGTAAAGAACTAAAATTTAGTTGCTTCAGGTCCGGAGTCACAACTCGAGGAATCTTCCAACGCAACGGAGTCAAATCATCAATCGTCCGTCTACCGTCTACCGTCTATCTAAGCACTTATTTTTGCTCGATTTATTGTTTGTCGTTGTCGTGCCGCAACTCCCTGGTAATTGGGTACAGGGGGAGGGGAGTTGTTGGAGCCATTTCGGTGTTTGTATTTATGTATTTATGGTACGGGGAAACGGTGTTGGCTCAAGGGGAGTTATCAAGTGCAAACACCACTTGTTGTTAGAGGTAATATCAGAGTTACAATGTGGAAAAACAATGGAATATGAAAACCCAGCATTTTAAAGGGGTATGGTCGCGCGCATGGCACACTGCGAGCGCATGCGCCCAGGAAGCGCTAGTGCCATGCGCGGTTGACATTAAAAGTCAACTTTAAAATATATATTGAAAAAATAAAGTTCGCAGCAGCGAGAAACTGCTGGGCGCCCAAGTTTGACGATTTAAAGGGGCATAGTCGCGCGCATGGCACTTGAGAGGGAAAGTGCCGTGCGCGGACAAAAAATAAAAATAAAAGGTCGTGCCATATGTAAAATCCAGGTATAAAAAACAGTGCCATGATGGCATGGGGCTCGCCTAAACTATTTAAAGGGATGCGGTCGCGCGGCTATTGCTGCGTTTGACACCAGGCACATCATGTGGTTCGAATTTGAAAAGTGCGGACTGCGGTAAACTGTAAAAGGACGAAGGGGAGAAAAATACATTGCAATGGGTAGAAAAGAATGCGCACGTAACGGAGTGTACTTTTATACGAATAGGATTGTTTGCGTCGCGAATGTGGTTGAGAAAAGTGGCACGATAAAATGCAAAGGGTTACAAAAGTCTCGATGCGTCAAAAGTGGTGGGGAAAGTTCCGCGCGCGGTATCGGTAAAAATAAATAAAACTTGGGTGATGTTGTGCACGAGTAAAATAATACAGTTCAAGGCTTGGGCGTTAAGTATGCTGTATGGCCTTCTTGTAGCAAAATGTACCGGCAACGGACAAAAACGAAATGAAACCTAACCGCCAGCGAGCGAGCTAGGTGTGTTTGCTTTTAAATATTCAAACCACGGTCGCCCACATGATCAATGATATGGGTGCCCGACACGGCGAGCAAGTTTTGTAAAAATGAAAGCGTTGTAGAATAAAGCTGCGCGCAAGCAAAGCTGATTGCTTACGGGGCGTGGGCTTAAACTGTATGATCGTGTGTATATATCCTGAAAAACGTGTTCGTAAATGCGATGTGTGAAATTGAAAACACCGGTGCTGAGCACATGCCTGTGGCAGGTAGCCGCCCAACGGGGACTAAAAAACGAGGCGCTCAAAGTTCGATATGGTGTTTCTGATAACTCTAGAGTAGAAGCATGTTAGTTAAGGAACGTAGGGTGCGGAACATACATCACACATGCATTTCGGCAGGTGCATTGCCATGTGATAAAAGCTATAGTATAAATCTGCATATAATCTGCGCAAAACAAGCAATGAGCAGTTTATTTATGATACGTGTGAACACTACAGTAAATAGAGATAAAAGCCAAAGTATAAATCTGCACAGGTATTTTTTGAGTCGGGGAAACGACGTCACACGGCTTACGATTGCGCCGTCGCTACACTGGTGAACCACCGCGCACAAATAAGGGGTCGCCGCTGGCCCGCGGTGGGTGCGCCACATGTGTTCGATTTCATTTGGAGGACATGCAGTCCAGCATTTACGGAATGCGCGGCAAGTACGCCTGTGGTGCGCCATATGGTGTTAGCAACTGGTACCGCGAAAATGCATTTTATTAAATCTGGACTGGCCCCGCCGCGAATGCGATTACTGTAGCTCACGCTAAAGTGCTTCAAGTTCGCATTTTTTTTCCTAAATTGTGAAAATTGTTGGTTTGGTCATCTGAAATCTGTACGAATCTGCCACAAGGTTTTCACCTGGGAAAACCCTGTGGCAAGATGTATTTCAGTTTAAACTGAATTTGCCACAAAAAACCCTGTGGCAAGATGTATTTCAGTTTAAGCTGAATTTGCCACACGGTTTTCACCTGGGAAAACCCTGTGGCAAGATGTATTTCAGCTTAGACTGAATTTGCCACACGGGAAAACCCTGTGGCAAGATGTATTTCAGCTTAGACTGAATTTGCCACACGGTTTTCACCTGGGAAAACCCTGTGGCAAGATGTATTTCAGCTTAGACTGAATTTGCCACACGGTTTTCACCTGGGAAAACCCTGTGGCAAGATGTATTTCAGTTTAAGCTGAATTTGCCACACGGTTTTCACCTGGGAAAACCCTGTGGCAAGATGTATTTCAGCTTAGACTGAATTTGCCACACGGTTTTCACCTGGGAAAACCCTGTGGCAAGATGTATTTCAGCTTAGACTGAATTTGCCACACGGTTTTCACCTGGGAAAACCCTGTGGCAAGATGTATTTCAGCTTAGACTGAATTTGCCACACGGTTTTCACCTGGGAAAACCCTGTGGCAAGATGTATTTCAGCTTAGACTGAATTTGCCACACGGTTTTCACCTGGGAAAACCCTGTGGCAAGATGTATTTCAGCTTAGACTGAATTTGCCACACGATTTTCACCTGGGAAAACCCTGTGGCAAGATGTATTTCAGCTTAGACTGAATTTGCCACACGTTTTCACCTGGGAAAAACCCTGTGGCAAAATGTATTTCAGTTTAAAGCTGAATTTGCCACACGGTTTTCACCTGGGAAAACCCTGTGGCAAGATGTATTTCAGTTTAAACTGAATTTGCCACACGGTTTTCATCTGGGAAAACCCTGTGGCAAGATGTATTTCAGCTTAGACTGAATTTGCCACACGGTTTTCACCTGGGAAAACCCTGTGGCAAGATGTATTTCAGCTTAGACTGAATTTGCCACACGGTTTTCACCTGGGAAAACCCTGTGGCAAGATGTATTTCAGTTTAAGCTGAATTTGCCACACGGTTTTCACCTGGGAAAACCCTGTGGCAAGATGTATTTCAGCTTAGACTGAATTTGCCACACGATTTTCACCTGGGAAAACCCTGTGGCAAGATGTATTTCAGCTTAGACTGAATTTGCCACACGGTTTTCACCTGGGAAAACCCTGTGGCATTTGTGGCAAGATGTATTTCAGCTTAGACTGAATTTGCCACACGGTTTTCACCTGGGAAAACCCTGTGGCAAGATGTATTTCAGCTTAGACTGAATTTGCCACACGGTTTTCACCTGGGAAAAACCCTGTGGCAAGATGTATTTCAGTTTAGACTGAATTTGCCACACGGTTTTCAACCTGGGAAAAAACCCTGTGTGCAAGATGTATTTCAGCTTAGACTGAATTGCCACACGGTTTTCACCTGGAAGGAAAAACCCTGTGGCAAGATGTATTTCAGCTTAGACTGAATTTGCCACACGGTTTTCACCTGGGAAAACCCTGTGGCAAGATGTATTTCAGTTTAAAGACTGAATTTGCCACACGGTTTTCACCTGGGAAAAACCCTGTGGCAAGATGTATTTCAGCTTAGACTGAATCTTGCCACACTGTTTTCACCTGGGAAAACCCTGTGGCAAGATGTATTTCAGCTTAAACTGATGAATTTGCCACACGGTTTTCATCTGGGAAAAACCCTGTGGCAAGATGTATTTCAGTTTAAGACTGAATTTGCCACACGGTTTTCACCTGGGAAAACCCTGTGGCAAGATGTATTTCAGCTTAGACTGAATTTGCCACACGGTTTTCACCTGGAAAACCCTGTGGCAAGATGTATTTCAGTTAGACTGAATTGCCACACGGTTTTCACCTGGGAAAAACCCTGTGGCAAGATGTATTTCAGCTTAACTGAATTTGCCACACTGTTTTCACCTGGGAAAACCCTGTGGCAAGATGTATTTCAGTTTAGACTGAATTTGCCACACGGTTTTTTTCTGGGAAAACCCTGTGGCTGTGGCAAGATGTATTTCAGTTTAACTGAATTTGCCACACGGTTTTCACCTGGGAAAACCCTGTGTGGCAAGATGTATTTCAGCTTAGACTGAATTTGCCACACGGTTTTCACCTGGGAAAACCCTGTGGCAAGATGTATTTCAGCTTTAAGACTGAATTTGCCACACGGTTTTCATCTGGGAAAACCCTGTGGCAAGATGTATTTCAGTTTGAAGACTGAATTTGCCACACGGTTTTCACCTGGGAAAACCCTGTGGCAAGATGTATTTCAGCTTAGACTGAATTTGCCACACGGTTTTCACCTGGGAAAACCCTGTGGCAAGATGTATTTCAGCTTAGAAACTGAATTTGCCACACGGTTTTCACCTGGGAAAACCCTGTGGCAAGATGTATTTCAGCTTAGAACTGAATTTGCCACACGGTTTTCACTGGGAAAACCCTGTGGCAAGATGTATT